>JALLPA010006585.1:0-11551 GCA_036939895.1 Thalassiosira exigua | reverse complement strand
AAAATTGCGGGTTGGAGTACAATCAGATTGACGACGAACTGGCGGTTATGAATGCACAGGTGCTTCCTCTTGATCCTGAAGTGTTGGCGATGAAAAACAAGTTTCACAAGGTTATGTCTGAAATTGAGAAAGAAGAAGAACTCTACAGCCGCCACGAGGAAACAGTTACGAAGCATATGAAGTGCCTGATGGCTTTGAGGATTACAAATTGATGTCTGACTGATTGACTGACTACAGTGTGGATGATCTTATTGTTACATATACTACTGTTTGGGTTTTGATATTTATATTTATGTTAGAAGCAATGCTGATGTTATTTCAATTTATTGCGTCGGAGAAAATGTTAAAGACGACGGGGCGAGCGGATCGACGGCCGTGCTCTCGGACTCCAGCGCTCGCCCTCGCCTGCCCTGGCTGTATCGGGTGAAGGCTCCCCGGACGGCGGGGCGGGCGGATCAACGACCATGCTCTCTGACGCTGTCAGCGCTGGAGGAGGTCAGCGCTCTCCCTCGCCTGCCCCGGCCGCGTCGGGCGAAGGCTCCCCGGGCGGCGGGGCGGCTGGATCGACGACCATGCTCTCTGACGCCGTCAGTGCTGGAGGAGGTGGAGCGACGGCATCTCCCCAGGTCGACGACGCGTTTGCCCTCGCCCGCCCTGGTCGCATTGGGCGAAGGCTCCCCGGGCGACGGGTTGGTTAGATCGACGGCCATGCTCTCGGACTCCGACGGCGCTGGAGGAGGTGGAGCGACGATATCTCCCCAGGTCGACGACGGGTTCTCCCTCGCACGCCCCGGCCGCATCGGGCGAAGGCTCCGTATGAGTAAATAATCCTAGATAGGTAGGAGGATCTAAAACATTGTTTTCGCGACCTAATCCTCTTTTCGCCTGTATATTTATTTGGCGATACACAGATTTTTCATGATTTGCACTTACTCTGGAATAAGTACGATAGTTGTACGTCCCGAGCTATAAGTTCCCACGTACGACTCCCCAGTGACAAGTGAAAGCATCCGCCCTCCTCCATTTCCTCCTCTTTTTTGTGACTAAAAATTCAGATGAACACCTACGATACCTCTGTGGGGGGGGGGCATCTCCTGCAGGGCTCACAACATATGCGTGGTGAGCCACCACATTGAGAAAGGATTGAGGCCTGACGGGAGGGGTACACCAAGTTGGTACGTGCCGCTCATCTCTAAAGGATATTCGACGTTGGAGCGCTTCAAGAATGATCTCAACAGTTGCATGCCTTAGGGCCATTATTCGGTCTTGAAATCGTTGTACAGATCGTTGTATTTTGATCGTTGTATTTGGCGACATTTCTTATCGCAAAAAAAGACAACGATTGTACAACGATTTAAATGGAGCCCGATCGGGCTCCTATTAAATCGTTGTACAATCGTTGTATTTCTGACGCATATATTGGCAAGAACTGCACGTCGTCATTGCTCGGACCCCAGCCCCCCATTGTTCGCGCGTGCCACCGTATCTTGCTTTTCTCTTCAAATTCTCGTCAAATAATGATATCTTGAGGGGAAATTTGACGTCCAATTGATGGATTGTAGCCGTTTTAGGACAGGAGTCCTTGACGCTTGCGTGAAAATACAACGATCAAATACAACGGTCTGTACAACCATTTCAAGACCGAATAACGGCCCTTAGATGCTCAGCTGTTTGTACCAGGCGAGCAAGAGAGCAACACGTTTTTTTGTATCTCGCACACGCAACAGCGCTCCATCACATAAGCGCCAGGTTTATCCTGAAACGCCGGGGCCTGAATCTGCGAACAGTCAATCGCTAGCTTCTAGGCAATGTACACAGAAGCGAATCTCCAGTCCCCGCCCAACTGAGCCCTCTTTTGGTGCCAAAATTCTGCTAAGCCAAATTTGAGGCCTTTTGGCTTGAATAGGCTATAAAGAATGGTTGGGCCGCTAGTAGGGGGTACACCCCTATAATCAATGCTCGAAATGTAAGTTTGAGTGCTTCTAGGTGTTCAAAAAAATGATAGGAGCATGTGTAAAGTTTTTTCACTAAATTCTGACATGAACCCGTCTAATAGGGCCATTTAAAAAAAAAATTGGAGATACGTTGTATCTAGCAGCTCCCATGCTAAATTGCCCATTTCCCAAAAATCCCCAGGGTTGCTCAGTATCAACTGTGAGTAATCATATAAACCCAACTAGGCCCCACTATGATGACATGAAAGTTTGGTTAAAAAAAAATGGTGGTACTTCTCCGTTTGTTGTCTAAATGTGTGTTTTTCAAGGTGGGTACATGCCTAAGGTGATTATATCCAATACCTAATTTTTGTTGTTCTTTGTTACCAACACGGATATATTTGTACATAGGATTTAGTAGATTTTTTTATATTTTACTCTACAAAATGGACACAACCAAAGCTGTGCCTAAGCCTAAGCCTAAGCCTCAACTTTCACAAAAGTTGCAATGGTCAAGGCAGTATCCCACCCAAGGTGCCCGGTCTTACTAGTCACCCATTGTGTCTATTATGTATCAGTAATGTCATTGCTTGTTTTCAGCAACAGCTTGCTTTATTTTGAATATATGCAAGGAGGTAACCCCAGGGACCCTGGTTCATTGCTCTCAAGCCCATTGCATCGCCCCATGCCATCCCACGGTGCCCCCACCACTTCCCATTGCTCGTGCCATTCGTCCTCCTGTGCCAGGGCACACTGACCGCAATCTTCTTCGATTTTGAGGCCACTGGGGGCCGGAAACAGCACTGCCGCTGTCGCTGGCCTGGGAATGCCTCTTTGGTCATTTTCCACCCAAAGCTGCCCACAGGGCTGTCCTCCGCTCCCCCCAGGGCTTCAGAATGGGCGTCCCGCTCCTCCTCTAACACTGGGATGCGTGGGGCATGATTTGATCCAATGCCTAGGTCCAGGACCTCCGGGGCTAGCAACCCCATCCTCCCACGCCCTCTCCTGTCCAGTCAAGCCCGTGGGTGGGGCTGAGTTCATCCTCTGCCTTCCCCAATGCATCAAAACCCACATTTGATTCGCTCTAATCACTCGGGTTGCGTCGGCAACCGATCCCAACTGCAGGGGGGCGAAACGAAAGCGACGATTCGCATCTCGAGGCAAGGAGAGGAAAACATGAATGACACAGGTTTTGGCTCACCATTTTTATGTCCTGGAATCGGAGCGCCGCCAGCGGCAAACCGGGGCGCACGAACCACGACGACAGTTCCTGACGTCGCCAAGAACCTTAGGGAGGCAATGGATGTCGTCGGCAGCGGGGGTGGCAGCTGTTTCTGGCCATCGTGGGGTGGCAAAGGAGGTCATAGTCATGGTCAAAAATTATGGCGACGCTGTCGTCTGGTTTCACCGGTTCGGCAAGCCGTTCTCCCTGGGTTCTACACTAATCAAAAAACGGCGTCGTCCCGACCTGCTCCAGAGCGAAAGGAAGGTCGAGATGAAGCCATTTCGCCTGGGAACCAGTATGGACTATGGACAAAGCAACTTTGTCCCGGCGGCGTTGTCGGCGGACATGATTTCCTCGACAAAATTGGCTGGCCTCCCCCCCGTTGCGGGGTTTTGGGAACGACCGTCTGTTGTCGCCCGTCGTCGTTTTTCGAACCCCCCCCTCCCCGCTCTTCCCGCCAGAATATTTTTTTTTACGTAAGTACCTTCGAGTGTGCCCCCTACCACAGACTACGTAGAACTTCATACCCTTAGGAAAATTCGACCCCGAGGGAGTTGGCGATTCTAAGGATATCGCTGAAAGATGTGGCCGCGGGCTTACAAATACGGCCCTTGCATTGGATAAACTCACCTGGGAATATATTTTCCTAACTTGGTCGATTTGCCTCATTCTACTGCAATTGCAATTAATGTATAACCCTTCGAATGCGCCATCGCAAGAGTTCCGGCGTGTTTACCGGCATCAAGTTTTCAGTCGTGTCATATTAACAACTCCTCTATGAATTCATACTTGATGTTTTTATTGAAGAAAAGTGTCCCGCAGAGCATCAACTCACGACTAAGGATTTTTAAAGAGAGTCAACTGTCCGTAATCGTACGAGTCTGAACTAACTACAGACACAGTCCATTTGTAACGCTAAAAATCTAACTACTGACGCGATGTAGAAATTAACGTAGGAACTGTTACATGCCTGTTTTTTCTACCGCCAATCCGCCGCCGATGAAGAGTTACATATGCCCTTGTAGGCATAGTTGAGCTGGCCTTTGACTAGGGCCTGAACTGGTGGACGCCCAATCCTCGCTCAAGCATGAGAAAGGTTTAGCAGTCAGTTTTTGTGAAACAGTATGAATTACAATTTTCTGTGTGTGATGTGCCCACACCACAACCACTCCCCAGTTTGTATGATGACTGTCCTGGTATCCGTGAAACACCAGAGTTGCTTCTCATAACAAACCCCTCGTAGCAAACAATGACCCGTTAACACAAGATCCCCTTGGAATTTTATCATCAAGTGGGAACGTGAAGGGTCGGGGAGGCGACCCCGAGCCATGTCTACTCCGCAGGTGGGAGGACTGTCCTCTCTCCGAGGAGGCGACACAATCCCCACCCCGTATTGGTCTCCACACTAACCCATTTATATCCACTTCGTATGACAGCCACACTCATGGATCAGTCACGCAGTGCAGTCGTCATCCGATTCCACGAGCATCCCCCGGACAGCAGCGGCGACCCACGGGTCTAGGGGCTCAACAGCATACGCTAAACAGGTTTGCCAACAAGTCCGACAGGCCCAACTGACCTGCCTCGAGTGCTTCGCCCTCGGATGCCGCCAGTCACCCATGCGAGGCTGTCACCAGGGCCGGTATGTGGCATCACTTTGCGTCATCGGGGAAGCACTTCCCGCAGAGGGAACCTTCCGAAAATGTTGGCTCACCTGCTGGCTCAACCAGAGCCAGGATCTGCAATCCGTTCAGAGGTGACTCCCACCTCCAACCATCTTGTGACCCCCGGCCCTGTCGATGCTGTAGCCCCCCACCCACCATATATGTCATCCGCGATGCTTGCTTCTTGGATCTCGTTGCGAACATGTATCCAACCCAGCTCGCGCTGGATTATCATTATCGTTGCCCCCGTTGTCCTCCTGAACCACCACTTCTCGGGGAGGTCAATCTTGATTTGCTTCTGAGCCCCTCAATATCGCTGGAGCCATTGGGAGACGAGGCGGACGGACTCGTCATTGAACCAGCCGGCAATGGCTGGAGGATGCCCTCGCTCCCACCCTTCCATCCAGCGATGGGCTGAAGCCAAGATCAATCCCCCCTTTGGCCGCCGTGACGGCGGTCAATACCCCAAGCTCGGACGCGTCCAGAGTGATGTGTCCCCCCGGCGCTCTGTTCACCACAACTATCCCAATGTGCTCTCCCTGCACCTCAGGCGTCGCAGGTTATGTATCCCTGTCCTCTTGTAGACCTTCACATAATCTCCCGGGGAACGGAGTCCCCCCGATTGACCCTCTCCTCGCTAATCGTCCAGTTGATGCGGTCGTCGACTCTCTGATCGGTCGCTCAAAGAGGAGAGCCACCAGGTAGGCATAGGAGCGGGACGTCGCGACCTCAACCACGACGTGGAATTGTGTGGACAGATGGGGTTGGCGCCGACGCTAATTTCAACTCCGGCAAGCCATCATTACTGCCACCGTCCAGGGAATGAATGACCCAAACCAGCCACCCCGTTTCCGAGCTCATGCAAGGCCCAGGAAAAGTGCAAAGGCAACGACACCACGGTCGTCGTCGCCCCGCAAACAGCAGAAAAGGTAGTACTCCACAACCGCTGCTGTCCCCAAAAGGGGAGGCAGCGGTTGCCATCGAGACCTGATCTGTCTACAATCCACAAAATTATGGCAGTGCGATGCTGCGGCATGCAGGCCCATGCCTATCGCGGTGCGCACGTGCGATAGCTGATGAGGCAACTGACTTCCGAAGAACGCGCGGACCGCGGCGAGCCCAAGTAAGTTGTCGCCGTGCGTCACCTCTTGCATTGTGTTTGACTGCCTACCACCCCTTCTCAACGCTGGAACTCCTACAACCCAATGAGCAGTCCTCTCTATCTCAACCAATCTGCTCGGCGAACATCGCGCGTCCGTGCATTCGAGAGTCCGTTCCGTGGGCATCAACCCCCGGCAACCTTCGATGAGCAGCCCGTCCGACGACGCCCAGTGCAAGCTACTTGTACCGCTTGTGTTCCCTCCGTTGAACTCGCGGGCTCTCTCAACGCGCCCACCGTTCAGATGCCCAGCAAACCCCTGTTTTTCTACCAAAGGAGATAGCGATCACAAATTGTGCAAATATGCAGCACTACTTGATCTTTTGCCACTCTGAAAGGGAGGTGACAATGCTGCCTACGTGCGCCTCCCCAAGCATTGTGACGATGGAGATGGTGACGGATGCCGTGGCAGGCGGCCGCGACGGGGCGGAAGCCATCGGCGCCGCAACCGAGAGAGCCATGGAATAAGCTCCCCAACACGATCCAGTTTCGGCACGCTTTTCGTACCAATCAAATCAAGACGAGAAGAGAGAAATCTCAACTCACTCGGCTCCGCGTCGCACGTCGCGATCGTTGAAGAAGACCGCGAACTCTGCAACGGGCGCTGGCAGGCTCATTGGATCGGGCGCCCATTCCTTGGATACCCAACGCTCACGACTTCTCTTTTCAATCAATTGCTACTCTTCAGTCATGAAAATATGGAAGGTGCGCCCAAGAATCACACAGAAAGCAGGATTTCCCAATTGTTCGGAGTTCAGGTATAATGTCTGTCCTTGACGGGGACATGCACGCCCTCAAGATTCGGTCGAGGAAATGCAACAACATGCAGAGATAATATGTTGGCGGGATTTTTCCCAGCGCGGGGACATGCGGAGCGCCCTCGCGATCGGGTGAATGAAATGCAACAACATGCAGGGACGAGCAGAGATAATATGTTTGGCCGCGGAGCAGGGGCCCATTCCCCAGCCGGCCATAATTTAACAATCAACCTCCCCAGCAAGCATTTCATGGCATCGTAAACGGTCAAACTACTCGTCCTACGAGGGCACGGAAGGCCAGCTCCCGGATACCGTCGGTCAGAGAGCAACAAGATGAAGAGCGGGGCAAACGCAAGTCGAGCAACAGCTGGAAGCCACGGGAGCCATCAAAAAGAAGATCCGCGAGCCTGCACCTGCGCCAGGGTAAGTCCGTTCACGTTTATCCTTTTTTCAGCTTCATGCCAACACAAGCTTATCAATTGATTGCCCAGGGCCCAGGTCTACCGTTCCAAATGCGCAGAGCGCAGCTCCTGTCTCTGCCTCCGCACAGCAACCGAGTGACGCCTCTGCACGCCAGCGCTTCGGGCAGCAACCGAGTGACGCCTCTGCGCGTCAGCCCTCTGTGCAACAAATGAGCGAGGCCTCAGCGCGCTCGCCACCCAGCCCTCCTGCAGCCGGTACAGCCGTTAGGCCTGCTTCTCACTCCTCTGGCGACCAGACCGCAACACCATCTTCTTCAACTTCGACAGCCTCCGCCCCGGTTCCTATCAAGCCGCGTGAGCCTGCACCTGCGACAGGGTAAGTCTATTCAAATTTATCCTTTTGTCAGCTTCATTCCAACATAAGCTAATCAATTGATTGCCCAGCTTTACCGTTCCAAATGCGCAGAACGCAGCTCCGGTCTCTGTTCCTCCCGGAGTCGGTGGTGCTACTCTCTTTTGTGCACCCGTTGGCAGTCCATCACAATCAGCCCCCCCACCTCTTGCGGATTCTTCTGCTCAGTCATCAGATAGTGCGACATCTGGCAGCAGTACCGTCCAGTCGGGATCATCGAAGAAGGGACGCAAGAACACTTGCTGGAATAATGCTTTTCTCAGTCACCCAGAAGTAATGAATGGATATGCCCTTCCTAGTGCCGACGGAAAGACAGTTCATTGCAAGTACTGTTGCATCGACCTTAGCATGCGTCGTGACTATGCCGAAAGGAACTACGAGCAACACGAGCAATGTGGAAAGCATCGGGCGAAGAAAGCTGCTCATGAAAACACCTTGCGCAGACAGATGGCTGGAATGGATAGGTGAGAATTGTCTCTGTCTTTTTTATGTCTCTCTACAAACATTTCAAGACTAACCCCTACTCATTTGCTATTTATCCGCTGCAGGACGAACAAAAAGTACCGGGACAGATCTTTGTTGTCCCTTGGCTTCTCGCGGCGTGATCGTCAGCGTCAGGTGCTTCAACCCGCTGCGCAAGAGCCAGCTGGCGAGGAACGCGTCAGGCCTCCACCAGCTGGCCCAGATGAAATTGTCAGGCCTCCGCCAGTCGACCAAGGTGTGGTGGTTGACGTTGATGCGATCCCTGACGATGCCAACGTCGAGCAACGCTCTCTATCATGTGAGGGGGTGATACCACTCAACAGGCGCGACATGAATGACAGCCTTGATCTTGTTTACAAGTATGGCAACAACGCTAATCCAGACGCGTTGTTTGAATGGAAGTTGATCGGGATTACGAGTCGAGCCAACATGTTCAGCAAGATTTGCACAAACGATGGTATTCCCCGTAACGATCGTCGTCATCCTGGTGTGAGGTGCGAAAACTGTCAGCAATTGTGGTCCAGGAGGAGTTCCAAGTACAAGGACATGATACGTCGCCGGAGCAAGTTGTTCTGCGCTGTTTCCCGTGCTTTGCTTGCACCGACGTTGACTTTTGAGGATGCTGATGCACTGGCAAAGTTTCAGCGGCAGACCACACCAAGTGACCTGAGTGAGACTGGAATTACGTTGAAGGTCAAAGCAAAAGCACTTCTGGATTTCTACAACAAAGCCAAGGTAAGATTCGATTTCTATGCACTTTGTGTTTTTTGTACGCTAATCTCACGAATAGTTTCAGTCCGTGGCCGCCTGTAATCGCGAGCTGTCATCAGACGAGGGAAAGATGGTTATCACCACATCTACCGATTCGTTCCTCTGTGACTTCATGACACTGTATCAGACGAACGACAAAGTGAAGGGCTCTCTCCTTGTCGTCCTCCTCCAAGCCTTCATTGCGAAGGTTCAGGGCCATCACAACCCAGAATTGCCTCGCGTGGCGTGGAATATGTGGACTGCACTTGAGGCCAGTTCCAGGAAAACATTTGACCTGCTCTCCGCATGGTTTCTCGGCCCTGTGCTCCGCTCGGTCCAACGCCGCAATGCGAAGGAGCGAATCGAACTATTCATTGTGAACGATGATGACAATGTTGTTGCTCGACTTGGGATGTTTTTGGATCTGGCAGCTGCTGATGATAGCGGAATTGCAATCAGCCTTGCATTCGATGGGACCAAGGTTCCACAGAAACTCACACTTTGCACCGCGCACAAAGCCATCCTGGGCGGGGTGTACCCAGAGCACGTTATCTCAGTTGAGAAGAAGACGAAGGAGGAAGTTCAGGCTCTTCTGCATCCCGACTCCAAAATTGTTCGTGCCAACGAGATGAAGATTGCCGTGATGACCATCCAACGCCAAAAGACGGGGAAGTCAATGTTTTATGTCTTGGCAGGTCATCCTCAGACGATCAACGCATCATCTACTTTCAACGAGCGTGTCACCAGAGCGGTCGATCGTGCTTGTGGTCAACGAGCGAACACTCGTCTAGCGGCAGTTGCTGCGGATGGCGTTGCCGCAGACAACAAGTGGGTATGCACTCAGCTCATGAACATGCTTGACGGCAAGCAGGGTTTTGTGGGACTGGTCGACACAAATCACAATGCAAAAAACCTACGCTATCAGCTCTTGATCGGGGGATCTACAGTCGGTTGGTTGGGTGTGCATATCATCGATGTTGGCCTACTCCGGTGAGCTAGCCATTGTAAATTTGACATCTCTGAGTGCCTTTCCTAATATGATTCTTGTTTATCACTTCGAAGCATTGCCGGGGTTTCTGTTCTCCTTTGGCGAGTGAAAGACTTCGCCTCTGATTTGCTTGTCTTGAAGTTGGCATCGTCAGATACCGTGGAGAAAGTGTACGCACTTGTTGGGACGGAAGATGTTGGCTCCGTCGCAGTTATGTGCATGACCCTCTTCTTCGTGAGAATGCGGCTGTTTTCTGTCAATGCGAAGGGCCTGGATTATCGGGCTCGAGTTGTGATGATGTGGACCTCCACTCTCGTCTTGACATCTTTCGGTTATTCTTCTCCTCTCGGAAGCAATCGTGCTAACATGTCTGCGAACAGACGCAACCTGGTGACAGAAGCCATTGGCCATGTGATGTGCATGGTTCAAGATGGTGTGGTCAATCCAGGGTGGCTTACATCAATGATGGCAGAGCATACCTTCGGTGGGTGGCGCTCAGACAAGAAGGAAGCGACGGTGCAGGAGTGCACCGAACTTGAGGATCGGAGGAGTAGGAAGGTGAATGCCATGTTCGAGGGCAACTTAGCAGCTTCTCGTCGAGCTGGCTCCGGCTATCAGGCAACGTGGCCAAGCCTGGTTGAGTCAGTACGTTCTGCTGTTCCCCATGCAAACCGTGGGCGGTTGTTGGCACATCCAAGCATTGGTGGTCCGGCCAATGTGGGGGAAGCAGGAGACAGACCCGTCGTCGATATTTGTTGGCCCTACGTGTTCCCAATTCTTAACGACTGCGTCCGGAACATCAAAGATTTGGTGGATCTACTGGGAATTCCGCCTCACGAGTTGTCTCCCTTTTGCAGGGAATTCGAGACTGTCGCTGAGTTGCGAGAAGTTTATGCTGATTACCTGGCACGAACGAGGAGAGCAGAAGCTGCAGCAGTAGAAGAAGAAGAGGAACAGCCGGAAGAGGAAGTAGAGTCGGAGGATAAGGAGGGCAGTGATGGTGATGAGGAGGAAGCAACGGGTGTGCCGTCAAACCAAGAGCCGGATCTTCAAGCATTGGAGTATGCCATTGACGTTGCCCTTGATCGCGTTGATGGAAGTGCAGATGACATGGCTGAAGTGGAGGTGGAGGAGAATGTTGACATCGACGCCGCAGTTGATGCTCTTGCGCTTTTTGACGGTGATGATCCGGGGGAGGTGATGCGAAGTTATGAACGTGTGATCACTGCAACAACTCTCGAAGGCATTGCATTGGCTTCAAAAGACGGCATTGCAGCCGTGCAGATGAGGCAGACGGGATCCATCAGCAGGGACACGAAGCACAAGTCGTTGAATGAACGCTGGATGACTCCAAGGCGCGATGATGCTGACACTGGGAACAGTCCCGGAGGAAAGATGATTCAGCGTGATCATCATGTGAGAGTAGAGATCAAAGAGGGTCGAGGCTCCCAGGCTGTTGTTGCCGTGGAGGACTTTCGTGTGCTTGGGATTTACACGAAGACCTACAACAAATGGTACCCATGCGACAAGGGGAAGCAGCAGTGGAAGAAGGGGATGGCAAACGGTAAATTTCGTGTGTTCATGAAAATGATTCGATTCGATCATTCGCTGGGTAAGTTTAGGGACGTCAAGCTAAAAACTACTTCCAGATGGACAAAGCAAAAGAGCATCTATGTGATCTGCGATGCAAGTCTAATTGTGGATGTCGTTCAGGAGTTGTGCTTCAGTGAATAGGTCTTCTTTCGATAATTACATT
>JALLPA010006527.1:0-10000 GCA_036939895.1 Thalassiosira exigua | reverse complement strand
CAGGACACCTAATCGGATCAAGTCGAATCGGATCAAGTTTCAGATCAAGTAGTCGCAGCGACACACCCGGAATTTCTTTCATAAAGTTTCATCTAACACATCTTAAACTTCTTTTTTTATATCCTACCAACCGCCACCCACCGCCCAACCGCAGAGCTATGCTGGATCCATCACCCACCAACCAACCGCAGATCTATGCCCGATTCATTGTCAAACCGCAGTTCTGTGCCCTATCTCCGAATACCCGTCACCTCCTTCCGCGCTCGCTTCCGTCGCGGGAGTCTTCTCTGTTGGTCGCGAGCACGTTCGTTTGGCGGCCGTCTCCGCAGAGGTGTGCTGGACGATTGGTCCGTTCTCTGTCGGGCGGGATCACGTTCGTTTGGCGGCCGTCTCCGCAGAAGTGTGCTGGACAATCGGTCCGCCTAGCCCTCCATACCAGAACTGAGTTTCACCCGCACCCGCCCCATCTGCTCCGTCCGCGGAGCTGTGCTGGACGCGCACCTCCCCTCAACTGGTCCATCCGCGGAGCTGTGCTGGACGCGCAACTCCCCTTACTTCTGCCTCAAGCTGCAGAGCTGTGCTGTCCACGTCGCTCCCATCGCGTCCATCACGCCCAATCCACAGTCGCTCCACTCCTCCACAAGAACACATATCCTTGACATGTCATCGTCAGTGCCGCCCCCGAAGATCCCAACCCATCACCAGAACGCGATTACCAAGTCCGAGGTCCGGCTGATCGCGTCCCGAATCCAACTCAAGTTCCCCAACAAGTTCAACAAATTTCCAACGCTTTTTCCCCTTCCCCCAAAGCTTCCTGCACCACTTCACTTCACGTCCTCCAACTACAACTGGAAGGACACTCTCCATGCCATCCGTTACTTTAACTCACTGCCGTTGGACAGTCAACAGCGTGAAACATCCTTCGCCAAGGCCTTATCACCGTTGCAGAAGCGTTACCTATGGTCAAACCGGGAAAGACTCATCCGGAATCGCCCCTCTCCCGCGAATTCACACCACCCCGGTCACCATGCTCCCACAAACGAACAGTTGCTCCGTACCCAACTGCTTTCATCAACACGGTCCTCCAGCCGTGTCGGTCAGTCCATCGCGATGAGAGTTGTATCCCAACCGTGTGGGGACGTTGTGTATCAACCCCGGCGTGTTCCGACTGCATCCAAGCATGCCGGTTCCTCACCTTGTTCGTCTTGTGGGCATGCTTTTTCGGAGGTTCTTTCGAACGCCGTCCTTGGAAGCCATTCCGAAAGAAGCGACTGCGTCCAGTGCGCCTTCTCCAGAGTGCAAGTCTACAAAAAGAACGCCAAGAACAAGCAGCTCCGCACCATCTACGACGAACAACTCCGGGCACCCTCCATCCTTAATAAGGTTCCCCATCGCAAGCTCACCATCTCGATGGCACTATTCTTCTCCACCAGGCTACCCCGGCATCATTCCCGTGCTCTTCTTCGTCTCATGGGACCGGACAAGTACACCGTTCGCGTTCTTGATTTGCCCTCCCACACGCCTGACGCCACACACTTCAAGGTTCTGACCAACAACCTCGCAGGTTCAACATGGGTGGAGGATCGGAATGTCGTACACCCCAATGTCGTCTCACACTCCCCCGAGGGAAAGTATGACATTACCTTTCTGTGCTTTCCATTGCGCGAGGGACAGTCGGTCCGGGACCGCAATTTCGCAGCGGTGCTAAGGCACGACATAGATCCGGAAGTGATGCAACATCTCTCTCGCGCCGAGACACGGGACAGCATCGAACGTGGAGAGGTAGGACGTCGATCAGGCCCAGCGGCCGGCGTGACCCAGGTGGGGGATAGTTGTGGCGCCTTCTCCAAAGTTACAAGTAAAGCCACCACAATGTATGTGCCCACCGGACTGAATTCGGTGAATCTCTCCGCACACTACTTCAACGATGACGGAGAACTGAAATCCACCAATTTTGGCTACAAACACATCCTGATGCGCCGTCTTTCGAAAGCAGCAAAGCGCAGAGAGGCTCAGACTCATGCGTACTTCCGTGAGTACCTCCTGAAAGAATCTCTGGCTTATTTGAAGGTGTGTGCAGCCTGGACCCAGTGTGGATTCCAACCCAACCCCGACCAGGAGCTGAGGTTGACTAAGCTCTTGCAAATCTTGGACAGCGGTTTGTACCCATCCATGGAGGAAGCACTTGTCGCGTGGATGACATCTACTGGGGAAATGCGGAACCACCAGGCAGTTGCATGCCATATCGACAAAAACAGAAGCCACTGGATGGAGGTCTATACTCTGTTCAACAGAGAAGGTGTCCGTCCTAAGGATGGACACATTTATTTCCCGTTGGATAACTGTGCACTAAGGGTGATCTGCAATCGTGATCAACTAGTTTGTAACTTCTCAATGACATCGCACGTGCCGGACAGTAGCCGAAACACCCACACTGTGTCGAAAGTTCATGGTCCTGCCATTGTCTGAAATATCATCACCTCATACCTAGGTATCTGTAAACAATTATTTTTGGTTGTGTGTGATTCTATTCTCAATAGATACTTAGATCTAAATAAGTAACTAGATACTTAACCCAAAAAAACAGTCCAAACTGATTCCCCTGTCAATTGATACCAGATTGTTAGGTAATATGAATTCTGGTGCATATGACAACTGCAGTTCTGTGCCCTGTTATGCACTCAACCACCCGATGACAACACATTACCCCGTGCTATCACCCTACCTAACAAATATTAGTGAGATATTCCCAACACCAACACAACACAATTACATTCACCATCATTGACCGATCTCTCCCCCCAACCACCATCAAGCGTTAGTGCCCCTCTTCTTGTGGACTTGATTGTTATTCCCCTTTGCCTTCTTTGGAAAGATGGGTGGGAACTCGGCACTGAAATCTGATTCAGGGGATGATGACAGGGGCCTTTTCAGGATGGGTGGGGTGGTGGGCCGATTGGAACGGAAGGGCGAAGGAAAAACGCCAAGTGTGCCATCCCACACACCATCCCACTCTGGGGACATGGACACGCGGGCAACCTTTGTTTTGGTCTCTCCCTCTTTCTTGTTCCCCTTTCTTGGGGGGGTATTAGGAGGTTCCGTTTTCACAATGGTCTGTCATAGGAAAGTAATCGGAGGAGAGTGTGCTTGGTTAAAAAGCTTACACAATAGAAATCTGGAAACATGAGTGGAAAAACCTGATACCTTTTGTTTGCCCAGGCTAGCGGGATCCCAGGCACCCTTCACGCGCGAGTTGCAATGTTTTTTGGCTGGGCGGGGTGTGTCATCTCTGTTCGTGGAGCGCGTGGCCATCCTGGGGGTAGTCGACTTTTCCATGCTGGTGATTTGTGGGGATGTGTTGACCATGGTGGGAAAGGAAATGAATGTGTGGTTTTTATGATATCCAGGAAGGCTGTCAATTGACGATTTTTGAGTGGAATGTTGTGATGGCACATGCACCAATGACAATAAGACAACCAGCATGTTGATAACATGTCATACGTCAGCAGAAAAAAAAGGCATTGAAATTGCAGACATCACACAAAGGATAGGATGATGTGGCCAACCATATTACCACACAAAAAATACTCTGCTGTCATTGTCATTGGTTTGGGTGGCCACAAGAGGGGAGTGTTATGTGGCGGACACACCTTATCATGGTACACGCGGAATGTTATCATCAAAAATGCTACCACAACAATCAATCTTTTCCCATATATAGACAACTCTAATGTAAAAGTCAATTCATAAAAAGAATGAGCGAAATGGATCCAATCTCACCTACACCAGATGCCGACATCCTCATGGATGATCAGCACGTAGTTCAATTTGCTGCAAAATTGAAGATATTTCAGATAACCGACATTGACGAAGAGGAAAATGGAGTCCAAAGTCCAGTGGTCATGGCCTTTAACCATGAGTTGTTGCTACTCAAATGCAAGAGCGATTCTCCTCAATTTGACCCGTAACTTTCCAACTTTTCAGCGTTGACAGCAGCATTGTTCCGGGATGGAGAGATTTGGAAAGATCGCGATTTGTTATATTCTGTCATCAAAATCATTGCTGGGTTAGAAGGCTGGTGTGCAAAGCTAAGTGGACAGTGCATTCAATGCAATCGTTATGGTCCGCCAAAGACCAACAGAGATTATCTAAGTGGGCCACTCAGGAGTGGATGTACGTGGAGAATAGCCCTTTCTCCGTTGTTCCGTTTCAAGTACAAACCTCAACGAAAAGATGAAAAGGAAAACGAAGAGAAACAAACACAAGCCAGACGTGGACAGCAGTGGCAGTACAAGTCTGACTGGAGTAAGCCTGTGAAAATTGCAACAAGAGTTGGTAAACATGGTGGTGATTGCTGTCCTGGAAGAATGAATCGCGTTGACGTGATGTCAAGGTCTGGCACGTACACCCGAGATATACCGGAAAACGTAATGTTCAGTCTATGTAATTATTACGAGAAAAGTGGGACTCTGAAAAGCTCGGTCATAAAGAGCACTGTGGAGCCGGTGTGGCCAAGAAACAAAGTGTTCACTGCGAAAGAGGCCTTTAATATTCGTCTGAAGGTCATGCGTCTGATGCCCTCATATCGCAATTGTGACGGTAACTATGTTGCATTTCAACAACGGATGGAACAGTCAGATCTTGTTGGATTCCTGGATGACGAGGTAGACATTGACGATGATGTCGCTTATCAGGTCTCACACGATATGTGGCTGGAAATTTCCTCAAGTGTTTCTAATGAGGAAGGTATCTTCACGTTTATCGAGTATCTCAAGTTAATCCAATCCCGAGCGAAGGGATTCGTCTTCAAGGTGGCCACGGGAGAAGGTAGTGCGAAAGGAAAGAAAAGGTTGTTGGGCGTCCTATGGATGACTGCCACCATGCGTCGCAACTTCGAGCTTTTCGGAGGCTACGTCTGTATGGACATGATGAAGCGTGGCATCAACAAGTTGCTGTGGCCTTATTCAGCCGTCACGATGTACGACGATACAAGGAAGATTTGCTTGGCATGTGAGGGTTTCATGTGCGGAGAGAGGAGTGACATGTATGAATTCAGTGCACGTTTCCTTGAGCAGTACGCACCTGGAAGGCCACTGTCAGATGTGCGGATTGTTAGCGGAGACGGATTCTTCAACCGAAAGGTCATACGAGACATGGGATTTGTCAACGCACGGTTGATCTCCGACCATTGGCATTTGGTTGACTCCGGTCTAGAACTTTTGTTCGGAAAGTATGTATATGGGATGCTCGCCGGACACTTGGTTAGAATGATCAGATCAAACTCTGAGAAGGAATTTTCTGAAACATACGAGTCAGCGAAGAACTTACTTGCTGTCAGCGATTTTCGTTCGGGGGAAGCAGAAGCCAACCTTATCGAGTTTGCGGATAGGAAGGAAACCTACGCTTATTTCGAACTTGCCAAAATCCCTGGTAATCGAGGTCTTCGTGGCAGCTCTATGGCCGAACAAAACCATTCCAGTGTCTTAGTACACCTGAACGACGGAGACAAGACGGCTAACTTTTATTGTGGAGAACCTGATGAGTTAATCCGTGATCTGATGAAGCGTCAATCACGTCATGTGAGACTCACCAACATACGTCTCCATGACAATGGCATGAAACTGAGGATTGAGTGCTCCAAGCTTGAGTCCAAGCCACCTATCGATCACGTTGTTGATCTTTTGAAGGCGTGTCGGTGTCTGAATCTGCCGACCTACGAGAGATACAAATCACGACAGAAAAAAGCACGAGAAGAATATACTATGAACGAAGAAGGTGGTGTGTTCCACATACGATCTGTGCTCAATCCAGAAGCAGCTCCACGTACCTTTCTGTCATTGAGTGATAGGTGTTCGTGCCCGATCCGTCTTGAAAACGAAGACATGTGCGCTCATGAGATTTTGTTGCACGGTGGATTCAAACGGGATCTGTTCTTACCGTGTCACCTCCATCGTGAACAAGTGAGGGGGTCTCTTGTTGGCGTGGAGAATCATCAACCTACGTCGATTGACACCCTCATTGGCTATGAGTTAGAGCCAGTCGAAAACGAGTCACAAGAGTATACTGTTGGGAGTGCTGATGCGCCGACCGTTGTTCTCGAAGCTCTGCCATTAGGGTACCTAGAGGAGAAGAGTCGTAAAGTTACTCCGCTCGAAAAGCACGCGGCGTCGAACATACTCACGGCGGTGGCGGGTGCGTACGGAACCTTCAATCAGGCGACTCGCTTTGAGATCTCCTCCTTGGCTCTCCGGCTGCAAGATATAGTCCAGACCAAGGGCAGAGATACAACCATCGCGTCGAAGGGAGATATTGAGTTGGAGGTGGTCGACCCTTCAGAGCTGTGCAAGGAGACTAAGAAAAGGGCAAAGTCAATGAAAGAGAAGAAATCTGACAGCCAGCAAAAAAAGGTGAAACAGGACTTACAAATGTTGGGAATGAGTCAAACTTTATCAAGGGAGGGCCAGGAAATCGTGGCGAACGCAAGAACTGGATCACTGCCGAAGTGTAGCTTCTGTTCACACCCAAACCACCGCTGTGATTATTGTCCGAAGCGTTTAGATTACACAAGTGCAGGAGCAGAGTATTGCTTGACAACAAAGAATCCAAGGATGGAACAGCAACTCATCTCAAGGATTGAGGAATCCATGCCGGTAATTGCAGTGGTTCCAACCAATGTTAACCCATTGGACACCGTCCGTCGTTCGTGGTTATCCATGAACATTATTATCCACCAATGTTATCTGACTACCGGTTGCCGTCCCAACGCACTTCGCTCCATGGTGTTCGACATCTCGTTGCTGGGTTGTAATGGAGAAGTCGAAGTACGCAACGCTTGGGTGAGCGGTGACGTCATGCATTCCATGGCGAATCACAACATGAAAAAAAACAAATATGTGTTTGATCACACACTTACCATGAAGGATGGATGGGTGCAGCGTTCTCAAATGTTGACGACCCGCGCGAGAGGTGATGGTCCGGATGTCAAAGAGTGTGTGTGATGTGTTTTGGAATGAATTAGTATTACCTTTAACGCCTAGTAACATCCGTACGTAGAGTCCTCTCGATCTGTCGCGTTCTACTAGCGTGGAGGTGTTGGCTGACCTGGGGGATCGACGAGTGAGTAAGGATGCAAGTCGCTTTCTTCGTCGGAGTTTTGCTCTTCTTCTTTTTCGAGGTACACGCTGGAGAAATCGGATGGCGAATCGCCTTCTTCAAACCTGCGTGCTAGACGCTCCGATTGCTTCTTACCTCGCGCCATGGTTGTTTTGAACTCCCCCTTTGTAAAGTTTGACGGTCCGAAATATCTATCTTTGCGTTCGGCAAGTTCAATCCCCTGTTGCGATGGCTGAAATCCGTCCAACTTCTGTCGTTTCTGCGGGTCCAACGCAGAAGTTTCCCCGGCTATTTCCTGCGATCGTTCGAAGGCATCGCTCATCTCTTCTTCAGATGGATTGATGTCTTGGACGCGAGGACGATCATACGAGGGCGGCTCTTCCACAGCAAGTTCGTCAAACATTTCCGCTCCGGGCCTCTGCTGCTGCACTTGGTTCGATTCGCCTTTGCGCCAGAGATGCGGTTGAGTATGGCCTTAATGATTCTTTTGGTAAAAGCACGATCAGAGAGCGACACGAATTCCGAGGATCCCGTCGAAGTTGCAAACACACGAGTACCTCTCATTTTCGTGGCGTTGACGATGTCTTGTACAATAATTCCCTTGCGTTCGACGTTGGCCCTTTGGTAGGATTGGACTGCCTGATTGACTTCGTTGTAGTAGACCTGTAGGGGTCCGTTTGGTACACCCCTCTTGACATTCTGCAGGAGAAGGTCCTTGTCCGGGTCATATGTAGGTGTCACTTTGTCGTCGTAGACATGGACCTGGACGTCGATGTCCGGAACGGTCATCGTCCTCGCAACCTGTTGGAGACACGCGTAAACATGAGGACCAACAACAGAGGTACATTACAAGTGTCGAAGACATATGGAACTATACCGAAGTCTGTTTCTTGCGCTTGCCTCCGTCAATCGACGTTGCCCTGCTGCGGATGCTGTCGTATACGGCGGCAGTTGATTTTTGTTCGTCCCAGACAACGAATTCCTCCCGAGAACGACCCACTTTGACAAACCGTCTGCCTTCGTTCTCAAGCTGATTGACGATGTCTGTCGCGATGCCCCAGCGAAACGGAGAACGACCTGGGCCACCCCTCCGCTTCTTGTTGTTGGTGTCGGCGCGGTGTTCCTCTATGCGATCCCATGACTCGTCGATCAGTTGCTGAAGACGAATGTTTCCTGGATTCGTCGACCTATATTCCGCTCTTTTTTGGATGATGTCCCGGCGGCTAACATAATAGTTGTCCGTCTGATGGATAACAAGTGTAAGGACCGAATCGCAGCATGTGGAATGTCGAAGGAAAACATGAAACTTACGGTTCGCAACGATTCGCCAGGCTGGTTCGATGCTTGTTGCTGGTTTGCGTTGTCCTCAGTTGCAGAAGGGTGGGGGTGGCCGCCAACGGATGCGAATAAATTGTCTGGGATGGAAATTGACCCGGAGTTGTCCGACGACGGGGACCCGTCCACCATGTCGAAGTTGGTGGACGATAGGTCCTCGGAAGAAGACCAATCACCACCGCGTGCCCCATCACGTGCGCGGTCTTCCGCTGCCTCTGCGCGATCCATGTTTGCTGCTGGGGGGGCACATTCATCGTCGGTGTCAAGCAAAGGATCGTTTGTTGTTTGGCCGGAGGGGTTGGATCTGTACGCGATGTATGGAATGACATCGCTATCGCTGTTGTCGTCCTCTTCGTTGTCATCGGCATCGTCGTTGTCCTCCGCGTCAGCATTGCCTTCTTCGGCGTCGTCGTCGTCCTGGGCGTCGTCCTCGTCTTGGTAGTCGTCCTCGTCTTGGTAGTCGTCCTCGTCGTCGTCCTCGCCGTCGTCCTCGTCCGCGCCGTCGTGTGTCACCTCCTTTTCGTCCAGCAACGAGGCATCGTCGTCCGCGACGGCGTCCGTGTCGCTGTCCGGGAAGAGCCAACCCATGACTTAAAAAACCGGGATCCCTTCTCAGAGAACCTGGAGCCGGCACAGCTGGGCGGTTCAACGCGTTGGCGGTCCACAGAGGTGTGCTGGGCGCGCCAGTGCACCTGGCCCCCAAGTCTCCGGCGCGGAGCTGTGGGGGTCACTGCTGGGAGGCGCTCGGCCGGCTGGAGAATAATCGGGCAGGAATCCGTGATCCGCCGCAGAGCTGTGCTGCACGGCGCACCTCCTCGCGCCGGAATTCCGACTCAAATCCTTGGCGCCGATGGCTGTGGGGGCACAGATGGGAAACGCTTGACCGGCCTGAGACGAATCGGGTAAAAATCCATGGTCCGCCGCAGAGCTGTGCTGCACGGCGCACCTCCTCGCGCCGAAATTCCAACTGAAATCTCAGCGCCGAGCCGTCCTGCGCGCGATTGAGTGTTTCGCGCTCGGCCAGATGCGAATTCGATAACAAACACAGCGGTCGGCCGCAGAGCTATGCTGCGCGGGCGGCCCCTCGCGCCAAATCGCTGGCCGGACTGCTAACCGAGCATACCCCACTGCCGAACCATGCAGTGACAGCAATCAGAACAATCAGGCGGATGAGGCGGGGCCAACCGCAGAGGTGTGCTGGATGCCACCTGTCGTGGAATCTCGATTGAAGGGATGGATGATGTGAAGTGCAACGGAAAAATTGACACGACCGGATGCGAATCGGCGATGGTGGAATTTCCGGAATCGTGATTTGGCGATCGGTCAGAAAGAATTCGAGGGTTAACCCTCGGAGGGGTACTTGATCCAATTTGGGACTGAAATCAAGTTCAGTCACGACTTGATCTGAAACTTGATCCGATTCGACTTGATCCGATTAGGTGTCCTGCGCCTCGAGCGAACGTCGAGAGTGAGCGAGAGAAGCCTGAAAAAATGGCACGCGCGCTGTGTGGTCTTCCACGTGGAAGCCCGAAAACGAAAATGCGGGGATTCC
>JALLPA010006515.1:0-10269 GCA_036939895.1 Thalassiosira exigua | reverse complement strand
TGTGATATGCAAGCACGACCACGCGATAGTAACAAAGCAAAAATATTTGTCTTTCTATCTTTGCTGAAAGCTCTAATTTGCCCTTCGATGACCCGTCGGTGAGATCTTTTCACAAACATCAAATCTTTGACAGTCACTTCCTTGCCATCATTGACCAAAGTTCGAGATACATTTGGCCATTACGCTTTTGTATATCTTTGAGAACCAACCTCCGTCGGATGATGGCATACCTATATAAGTATTCCCGGGTTGATTTACAAGTGATTTGATATTAGTTGGGGCTTTAAGGCCATACTGGGCTCTTAGCTTTCAGTCTGGTTATCCCCATCGTTGTTTCGTTTCGCTTTTGCCGTGAACTTGCACGGTATTCCATATTTTTGTTTGGGTTCACTTTTGTTGTGGACTTGCACGTTTTCTAAGATTATTCTGCTGTTGCCTTGGATTGAGCTTGATCTTGAGACCTCGAGGGGTTGAAATGAATGAGGATCAGAACATAGCCGGCTTCTTGGAGGAGATGTTCAAACGTAGATATATTTCTTTACTAATTCAAGGCTTCAAATTCATCCCGTGGAACACAAAATTCTTCCAAAGTGATCATTGAGTGAGACTAATGTCCCTCCACCATTCCCGTCTTGAACCCAACAAAGGCAGCGGCTAAATGAACAATCTTCATGTTCAACGGATGATGTTTGGTATCTGGGGTGTCAGAAGACGAGATAAAAATAGATGTTAAACAGTGATGTGTTCAAGCCGCACGAGATTATTATATGGCCTCATTTTGGAAGCACGATTGCGGAGAGGGTGTCATGGAGTGTCATACGACTCTAGACCTCCCAGATCTTCTCCGAAAAAAAATAATCAGCGGCACCAACAAAATGCCCANCCCACAGCACAAGATGCAAAAGACGGAGAGGGGGGTATCGTAGCCTCGATTAAAACCTGCACACTCGAGCAGATGTGTTCCCATGGGGGGGAGGGCACCCCAGTGGAGGATGAACAACGAATTCTTCCTGTGCAGATTTTTTCAATTCCGCCTGTGAAGATTTCGACTTTGCTAAGGAAGAAGTCGCAGTCAACAGAGAAGCAGAGGACCCCACTCAGGTATCTGTCAACTACAACTCTCTTGAGGAGGAGAGGTTCTGCAAAAGCTTGACGACATGGGAAGAGCACATGAAGTCGCTATTGGATGATATTATTTCTGTCCAGGGAGGAGGAAACGTAATGAGCTTAACCTGTGCTTGTAGACAGCAAAATCAGAGCGTTGTCCTTCCCCTGACAGTTGATTGCACGTCAGTGAATCATTTATATTCACATTCCGATATGTGCGAGGATGTTGAGATAACTGAATCAATCGTGTTTGAGTCAATTCAAGGCAAATATGTGCCCAAGACCACGTCGACGAGTTTCAATGGCCCATCGTACTCGTCTGATTCTCAGGAAGTATATCATTTTCAAGCTGGATCTGTGGCCAGCTGCGAGGCCAAAGGCTGCGTATCTTGCGATGTGTGCGACGACGGGAAGTCCATCGCACTGAATTGCAGCAATCATGAATACTTTACATTTCAGACCGATTGCAGCGGAAATTTCACGGGTGGAGGGGTAGTGAATTTGTTTGTTCACTCCTTTGACTTTGGAGCGATCGATCTGTCTTCCGGCCCAGGGACATCCCCTACGGAACTCTTGGATCAGCACGACACACTGAATGATCATCAGACTGAAACTGAAACAACTACCAGGGCACGATAACCGCCTCTACAGCCATCTCTACGGACTCACTGAGTGACTCAACAGCCGACTCCACAACCACCTTCAGAGCAACCAGCACTGCATGTCGGGATGCAGTCTGCCTTGGTGAAAATGACCAGTTTGTTGACAGGGTTTGTTTTGCGCTGGTTCTTCTTTTGAGCGAGTAGACCATTACCAAGTTTAGGAGGTTAGAATCTGAAAAGATCGAGCGGCTGAAATTCATATTCCTTAGGAAAATAGTTAGGGCTCCAACAGCCTCCATGAAAAAGAAGACTTTAGAGTACTGCAAGGCTAGCTGCTTACTCTTAGAATGATAAATATCTAGAAAAATCTGTTTGCTAGAGAAAGAGACTTTTGTGGGTGTCCTCGTGATTCTCCTTCCTGGCGAGAACCAGTCAGGAGCGGCAAAGTTCTGGTGCAGCAATTGAGAAACCGTTTGAGCCAAGGAAATTCATTCATCGTTGCACGGAGAGTCAAAAAAGGGAAGTGAAAGTGCGCGGGTCTCTGACCTTGGTCCGTACGGCAAAGAGTCAGCTTCGGATATCGGACACTTCGTGGACGCTACCTCTAGCCAGCTCCAATACTACAAAGGTATGTTCTGATGCCCTTATTGCCGACGAGCTTCTTCCGCTCTCAATCATTTCAATGTTAGTATAAGTGACTAAGGGGTAAGGTCGACAACAGAAGAAGGAGAAGCGGCTTGAAAGCGACTCTCAGAGAATATTTCAAAATTAGAACTTACATTTCTAATTTTCAGTTCGAGCGCCTTCACCTGCAGAACGTGAACTTGTACCTTACGACACGCACGCGTCGCTTCCTGGGCTCCAAGTCTACATCCAGCTGCACGGGTTGCACGACAATGGCAACTGAAGATGCTGGAGTGACCATTACTCCCGATCCTTCCGGGATAGTCGTCAAGACTCGTTTGATGAAAGAGAAGCTTTCGGGCAATGAAAGCTACGTCCCACCATCTCTTTCCAGCATTTGTGCTCAGCCGAACGACCCGTCAGGTAGCACGGGAGATGGCGGCAGCAAGCAAAAGGGTGACACGAAGGTATTTCTCAACATTTGCACCCACCCGCTCATCGCCCAACCATGCAAGCGGCCCGCTCTCGACGACGAAACCGGAAAGGAAATCGATGGCTACCGCCTCCCGATCTCCGTGGGCGAGCTGCGTCCGTGCTACGACAAAACGGGCAACGCCGCCATCGCGGCGGACTGCGTCTTGAACCCGAAGGTCGTCGCGGAGATGAACGCGGACTCCGGCCACTTCCAATTCGTGTGCGACATGATCGTCCAATGCGCCTCGAAGAAGTTCGGACCCACCTGGTTCGGCGGCTTGGAGCTGGACAGGAGGTTCAAGTTGCCGAAGATGAAGTATGCGGGATATGTCGACGAAGCCACCGGTCTTCCGGTCGTGCCCGACTCCACCGGGAAATTTGATGGCCCAAAGGCAGCTGTGGCGAAGCAGCGAGTGAAGGGCCACGGAGGCAAATCGCCCATAATTGAAGAAGTAGCGAGTGCCCCTGCTCCAACTGCACGCGAGAGCAAGGCTGCATCTTCAAGGGACGATTTCAAAGTCGATCATGGAGCTGAACAAAGGGCAGGATCGGCCAAACCTGAGTTCCGCATTGAGCTTTTCGTCAGCGATGGTGATCGAAGTCGCATTCCTCTCCTTGATTTCCTTCGATCATCCGCCTCCCACGAAGGAGGCAATGTGTCCAAAAAGTTGAGAAAACTCATCCAGGATCCAAAGCTCAAGCCTCATGATGAGGACGGAGTACTTCATGAGTCCCAGCTGCTGGTTACGCCAGTGCCCCTCGATGTCAACTCTTGTTTCTGCTCAGATTCTTTGGATCAAGTTGAGCAAGCCGAGGACGGCAGAAGCAAATCGTCCGACTGTTGGACGATTCATGCTGCTTGTTCCGTGGGAATAAGCGCCGCTCTATCCAATCTACGAACGCCTACGATCGAACTCTCGGCACTTCTACTTGTTTTGTCGATGGACAATACCACAACTGAGTGCACCTTGCCCTTTCCAATCGATACGCGTCGATCATCTGTGACTTACAACCCAACCACTGGCGTTTTGAGTCTTCGCATGCCCTTGCTTCGAACTGCGTTAGAGATTGAAGGTGGCCCTGATCCGGGAACGCACCAATGGCAGGTTCAAAGTGCCTTGAGTGGAGGCAGTGCAGCGAAAGATGAAATTAAGGCTGACAAGGAAGAGATCGTGCCTGGTATTCAGTCGGAAGATACTGCCAAAGATATGTTCTTCCTTGGTTCCGACAATGAGGAGGAGGATGTTGATGATACACAGCCACTGCCGGAAGATATGTTTCACTCTCACGATGTATTATCTCAACACTTACTCAAACAGCAAGAGGAGGAGCGAAAGGTGCGCGCTGCAAAAAAGGATCAAGGTCGTGATGAAGCTAACGTCGAGTACATCGATGTCAACGACTTTAGGCAACCGCGGGATAGCCGTTGCGACTGCAAAAGCAAATCAGCTACAATGGAGAAAGCTGAGGCTGTGATGAAGCAAAGACTGCAGAGTAAAGAGGTGGAAAGCCTGATTGGAAGCCTAGTATGACTCGGGGGGCGTTGGCGATGACGGACTCAATAATAAAAATCAAACTAGAAAGTAAAGCAAGCAAATCAGCAACTCTCCTTAGCACCAGTGATAGATCTATTTATATTCTGGCTAGCAACCAATGCCACAGTCATGCGTCACCAGTTTTCTCGTTGATCAATTTGCTCTCAGATAATGGGCCGCTCGGCAACTCCTTGAACTTGTACTTAGCCGTGTCAGAGTTCTCTTTTGCCCTATTCTTCGCATCTTCCAGCTCCTAATGTCACGTGAGGTAGGTTCAGTGAGATATTTTGTAAAGAAATACCCAGAATGACAAGACAAAGGCTTACATTTTCCAGCGTCCGATGCTCTCTTCGGAGCTTCTTCATCTCGCTCGCGTGAGCTTTCTCCTTCCTCTCAATCGCATCGGTCATTGTCCAGATCTTTTTGTCTATCAGGGTCAACTGCTCGGCATTCGACGCTGTTCTAGTCTTTTTTATTCGTTCGCCGCGAAGAAATATATCCGAAAGTGAGCACAGGTCAGCTTTGAGAGATTTGTGATCGTCCATGTGACTAATTGCTTGTGCGATGCCTTTCTCCAAGTCGAGCAGAAGCACTTGCTTATCATTGTATTTTTGCTTGGTACCTTCAAGGTTGAATTTCTCCCACTTCAACTTGAGTTTCAATTGATTTAACTCAAGACGAGTCACTTTCCCGGCATTTGATGTTTTCGTTTTGCTCGATGGTCACCTCTTCGTTTCTCAAAGCGTCCTCCAATACCTTGAGTTTGCAGTGCTCTTCCGCCAGACTGTACTCTGCTTCTAACACTGCTTGGGAGAAGAAGCAAATGTCTCTTTCTTCGTTCGAAACGACCCGCTCATGTTCAACTAAGCCAGCTCGGGGTCAACCTCCCCTTGGAGAATTCTAGCTGACCTTCCTGCGCGCTGACTTGCTCTTGTAGCTCCTCCAAATCTTCGAGCATTGTCACGTGTCGTTGTCTTAGAATTTCTTTTTCATTCAGTAGCAGCTTGTTGGAGCATCTCAGCGACTTGGTGCTTGCTCGGTGAGCAGCGCTTAGCTTGGCAATTTCTCCCTCGGCGTCTTCGTCCATTTTCTGCTCAAGTTCAGACGTATTCCGACGCAGAGAATCCATTTCGGCGATTACTCGTTCTTGCCTGTCATTTTCATCGCATGTGAGCTGGTGAAAACTACGCATTTCACTCTCCATTGCAGCAATGTGATCATTGGCCATGACAGTCAACTGGGCTTGAAACTGACGCTTGTCCTTCTCATCGTTCTCGACCAACCGCTGCGTGGTTCTCTGTTCGAGGGCTAACTTTTCTCACAATCTTCCATAGCCGACTTCAGGTTTACTGCGTTTTGATTCTGCGCATTCATTATTTGAGAATCGTGTTCTGCTTTAAGTTCCATGATTTCGTCAGTCAATTCACCAACTTCATACCGAAGCCTATCAACTTTCATCTCTGACCGTCCTTTGTCATCTTGGCTTTCATTATACTGTGTTCTGATTTCAACGAATCCCAAGTCATGCTGTGCTCGCGTTGATGTGTTTTGATGGATTTCTCAAGCAATTTGATGTCTCCCACCTTGCTCTCAAAATCGTACCTCAAAATGATCGAGCATTCATTCAGGGGGAGATAGTATGGGGGGAGTCGCTCGCGACGGGGGCGGAGTCCCCAGGCTTTGCGCTGTTTTTCACGGGGGCGGGGAAAGCTTCGGCATAAGGGGAAGCGCGAGGGGAAGCGTACTTTTGAAGGTGTTTCCCAAGTCCTTCCTCTTACCCTGGGGGGGCGGACTCAACTGATGGCCACACAACCACGATGAGGACAAAGGCCCTTGGCGCCCGTGTCCTCTCCTGACGCCGTCGGCAGCTCCTTGGGCGACTGAAAATGCTCCTGCGAGCTCCTGCCAGGACTGGGTTGGGAGTGGGAGGCATGCCACAGGCGTCGACGACGAGGGACGCAGACGATGTGAGGATGCGGCGGGGAACTGGGTGGACGGGATGTGGGCGTTGATCTGCGCGAAGTGCGTGTGGATGTGTGAGCAACGGCAGCAGGAAAGGGACGGGTGAGCTGACACGGAAGGCGAGGAGGAAGAGGAGGAGGAGGAGTCGGTGACGTCGCGTCGATCGTGTACGTCGGGAGTGGGAGCAAGGACGTGCGGAGAGGAGGAGGAGAGGGTGGTCCCCGAGAATCAATGATTGGACCTTTGTGTCAATTGGGGAGGTGGAGGGCTTGGTGTCCACGTCACAGTGTCATCTGCCCTCACCGCCATCGGAGGCCCATTATCCATATGCCATGTTTGGCGCAGACAAAGGGTCTCACTTCGATTTCATGGCTTTCGAGGAGGTGATCTCAAAATTTGAGACCATACGGAGGTCAAGAAAGGCAAAAGTCGCCAAAGACGGATTTGTTGTGATCCCAGGCTGCGCAGCAGCCTCTGCCTCCACTGTCATGGATGGTCCTTCCTCCATTTGCCATGTTTGGCAGCGACGAAGGGCCTCACATCAATTGCATGGCCGGTGAGGAGGAGAATGCAAAAATTGAGACCCAGCGGAGGTAAGCAACTGCAAAAGTCATCAGAGAAGGTAATATGGTGGATGCAACAACCAACTCCTTGGGAAACAACACAACAACTGATATCGTGGATGAATGGGAAGTTTAACATAAATGGTATAGCTGTTGAACCGGTATTGAGTAAAGCTTTTACTATCTTTTTAGTAGACACTATGCAAGCAGCACGATCCTGAACGCGTGCCATCTCAAGTCGCAGCTTGAAGAGCTGAACCTGAAGGCAGACGAGGTAACAATTTCCTCGCTGGATATCAAGAAAATGTATCCGTCTATCAAGTTCAAGCTCATCAAGAAAGCAATCGATTACTACAGTTCAAACTTCGATGAGGAAGACAAGAACGGGATCGAGGCTGCGCTCGACATGCTAGCCTTTAGTATGGGAAATACTCTTTTGTCTTTCCAAGACAAATATTATGAGTACGACGTAGACAACGACCCCGAGGAGCAAGGTTTGACGATCGGTGGCTACGAGTCGGCTTGGATGGCTGATATGGCTGCAGGTTATTTGCTTCGAATGACACAACGCCATTTCGACTCTACAAAACACTTCAAATTGTACCGTGATGATGGGAATCTTGTCTTCGAAGGTTCCCTCTCCGGAGATCAGCTACTAACTTGGCTAGATCGCTTCCAGGAGGATGTGGACACGATCACTGATGGTGCTCTCAAGTTCACAATGGATGTTTGGAAGCCCGGAGAGGATTCGCGGGAGGTGGAGAAAGGCAGGCTGAAGGTGGTGGGAGATGACAAATTTCCCTATTTGGATACAGCTTTCGTCTTCGACGAACAGAAGCACCTATGCTTCGAAGTGTTCTCGAAGCCCAACTTCCAGACGAAGTACTTGAATACTGGGAGCTGCCACCCGCCCGCTGCAAAGCGTGCGATCTCACATGGAGTCGCCATTCGACATGCGAATCTTACCAGTCGGACGAGGCTGAATGAAAATGAGTCTCTGTCCGACCTTTATCCAAAAGCACACGCGGCCCTGAAAAAGGCTGGTCTCCTTGGCGATGAAGTACAGAAACTCCCCCAACTGGGTAAGATTTTAGACAAGAGAGAGATAGATCAACAGGAGCTGGAACTAAAGAAGGAGAGTCGGAGAAAAGACAGAAGATCCACTTGGGTGGTAACTGCCTGGTCCGGCCTTTGGAGGCCCCCCATCCATAAAACGATGGACAAACTGAAGAAAAAGCACAAGCTGGGTTGGCTTAGGCCCAGAATGGCTTACAAGCGCCACCAAAACTTCCGAGAAATGCTCCTGGCCGATGGACAGGCCAAGCTGATGCGCGGGCTTGATGATCCAAAAGATTACGAGCCCTGCAATTGTCCCGACACCCACAAGCCCTTCGGCGAGTGTATGTTTGGTGAGAAATGTCACAAAACTGGTGTTATCTACAGAATCACCTGTAAGTGCTGCGGGCAAAAATACATCGGCAAGACCTTTCGCCCCTTCAAAAAACGTGTCTACGAACACATCACAGGGTTGAGGCAGTTTTGGAATCAAAAAGACGCCTTCGTGAAGCAGCTTTGAGCCTCTGAGCTCACACCTGTCGACGAGCCTCGGAATGAGCCCATCTAACAGCCCAACACTAACCCCTCGGTAAACTCAGGGTTGATCACCCAATCCAGGGCAAGGCACACACCTCTTCGAACTATTAACCAGAACCCCAACCTCACTCCCACCCCCACAAGTACTAGCGCTGCCTTGTCGGCCCTTGCCCATCTACCTCTCCCTTCCAAGACTCTTCTAACGAGAGCCCAGTGCCTAACAACCTTATGGATGATGGCCAATCTGTGAGCTCCGCGCTCTCCGACGAACCTAAATCCACCCTCAACCCAGACGCTCATTCCTTCGTGCTTGCCCCAATTCAAGAGGAGGACAGAGCTCTCCCAACAACTCGGCGAGCGACGCGCTACTTGGTGACGTGTTTGCAGCTGCGTTCGGCTCGGACGAAGATCCCTCGGAAGAATGCCGCCGCCTTGAACTATAAAGGCACCAACTCCTACGGCCACGCCTTAAGTCAGCGTATGAGGAGGTTCACTCCTGCTCTACCCTGACCAAGCATCTGTGGTCCCACGCAAAAGAGCTCCCCCACTTTGCAACCCATGGTAAATTGTACGCTCACATTCGAGAAAATATCACAGTTGAACTCCTCTTCATCCGTCCCAAGGTCTCCCTCAACAAAACCTATGGTACCAAAGGCTGTTCACTTTGCATGGCGAAAAAAAATGAACCTCTTCATAGCTCTCTCAAAGCAGAAGAAAGGCGCAAACAACTTGATGAATACAAAAACTGAATTGGAAGTGGGAGAGGCCCTACAGCCAGATGGTCCACTACGTGCGCAGCTGCATGAGCATCGTGGTCGTCCGCTCAAACTCCTTCCTCTTGAGGGGTCGCGCGACCGCAAGGAGCCACGTCCCTTCGTCCAATGCGGCGCCACTGTTCGTGCGGTGCGCTTTTGCAGGGACCCTCGACGGGTTCGTGAGCGAACAACCTGCGGGGAGTGAGGCTGTTTGGGTGCCAGCGGGACCAGCAGCGCCACAATATGTGAACAAGGGCGGGGGACTTCTATGTTAGAATAATCTAAGTGCTTTCATTTCTTCTCCAAAGAAATGTATGGTAAATGTTCTTGTAAGGCGGGGTTCCTTCGGCTCAGTTCCGTTGGTTATAGGGGTGCTGATGAGGTCACTGGTTGACCGAAAATGGTACTTGGGGTTTTTGGAAGTTCCATAACTGTGTTATCAAATTTCCTTGCCAATCTTTTTCCAAACCTTCACGCTTGGAAGCTTGAGGCTCCCACGAGAGAGTAGGTGGAAGCATATATTACATGTAGTTCTCTCTTTTTTCGGCGGGAACTCTTTGTGTCTTGGCATGAAGTATTTGGAAAATAGGCGAGTTGAGCTGCGACGACGGTTCCTCGGCCAGTTTTGGAACTAAAAATAACCCTCACTATTTCACCAATGGTCCTTCGATTGATATGTCTAGTATCTCAGCATAGAGGTATCGTACTTCCGCGTATCTACCTTAGATTTGGTGCCGGTCGGGTCATTTTGAGTGGCCATTGTGACCAGCGCCATTCGGAGGTATTTTTCTTTTTTCATTTCGCGTGTGCAAAAACTACGATCGACACCCTTTCGAAAGTCTGGGCATACCAAGGCAACTTTTGACCTCCATGATGTCTAATAACCATGATGGTTGGAAGGGGAGGGCCCTCTCCATTTAGGACGCCGTCTGCTTTACTGTAGGGTTGGTTACTAAAACGTAGGAGTAAGCGTGCTAACTTGTTTGCTACTATTTTCCATAGGGGATAGACAGCTCCCCTTTCGACTTAACTTCTTCAGCGGAAAAGTGCAGCC
>JALLPA010006487.1:0-10560 GCA_036939895.1 Thalassiosira exigua | reverse complement strand
TTTCTCCGAAAACCGCCATGTGCCGGCGATCGACTATCGACTGTCGACTTTGAATTAAGAGTGGCTTTGGTGTGAGACGTGTGGATGAATGAATGGAGGTGGAGGATAGGAGTGTCAAAAATATTATCAGGTACGTCGGAATCAATAATTTTTATGGCGGGTACTGTGTCCTGAATTTTTGCCTCATCTCCTTCCGCCTGAACCAGCGTTAATCTGAGATCAACCACCTTCAGATCCACCTTGGATCCACATAAACCTCCAACAAACGAAATCGTCAAACGATACGATGGCGCGCCTTGATTCTCCTCCCAACCTGCTACCGTCAACCAAGCGTAGGCGTGTTGGCGGAGACAGCCAGTATGCCCATGAGGCTGCGCCGGCCGCCGACGACGCCCACCCCAAAATCTTGCCCGTCACGCTCCTGTCCGGCTTTCTGGGTGCAGGCAAGACGACGCTGCTGAAGAGAATCCTCGAATCTCGAAAAGAACAACGAAAGATATGCGTCATTGTGAACGACATGGGGGCGATCAACCTTGACGCTAACGAGATTAAGAAGCACAAGCTCATCCAGCAGGAGGCGGAGATGGTCGAGATGCACAACGGTTGTATTTGTTGTACCCTACGGGGAGACCTGCTGAAGACTGTGAAAGAGCTGGCAATGGAACAGAAATACGACTACCTGGTCATTGAGTCCACGGGTATCTCGGAGCCATTGCCTGTTGCACAAACTTTTGTTATGGATACTAATGGTGGAGATGAAGACGACGGACAAGGACAAGATGATCCATCACAAAACTTGGAGCCACTGTCTGAATATGCTCGTTTGGATACGTGTGTCACTGTGTTGGATTCATTCAACTTTGCTGGCATTTTGGGTAGCGTGGAATCAGAAGCGGATCGCGAAAAGTTTTTTGGGGACGAGGGGGGGGATACTGAAGAGTCCGATGAGTCGATCGTGCAGTTGCTCATTGACCAGATTGAATTTGCAGACATTATTCTTCTGAACAAGATTGATTTACTGAAAAGAGATGACAAGGGAACTTCTGTCGAAGATCAGGTCAAGGCCATCCGTGCCCTGTTGCATAAGCTCAATCCTAAGGCAACAATCATGGTGCCCAACCGGCCAAAGTTTGATGGCTTTGACGTGACAAAGATCATTAATACCGGCCTTTTCAATATGGAAGAGGCAGAGGTATCTGCTGGTTGGATTGCAGAGGTAAGTTTTCAACACAATGCAGTGCCATACCAGCTTTGATTTTTGGTCTCACAAAATTCACAACGCAAGTAGCTCGAGAAGCCGTTTCACACTCCCGAGACTGAAGAGTACGGAATAGGCTCGTTTGTCTTCCGCAACAACGAACGCCCGTTTCACCCTGAACGTTTGGCGAGCATCATGCATGACTTTGGCACAAGTCTGGTGAAGGAGTTGAATGGCAAGAGTGATTCAGATGGCAGCAATGTCAGCATATTTTCGAGCGTTGTCCGATGCAAGGGTGAGATATGGCTCTCGAGTGCAGACTGTTGCTCAATCGAAATACATAGCGCAGGTAGGCAGCTGGTCATGGCTCCCGCTGGAAATGGAAAGCCCTGGATGGGAAAGGTGGTTGAGGTCCATCCAAATGGCGATCCTGACGCTGATGTCTCCACGGAAGAGGACTGTGAGGCGTGGGATGCAGTTGATCTGACAATCGATGTATTGACAGAGTTGAAGTCTAGAAACCAATGGACATCACGTTTTGGTGACAGAAGGTCGGAGATCGTTTTCATCGGCATCAAATTGAACAAGGAGCGCATGGTGAAGGAGTTGGAAGGCGCGGTAGAGACTCCGGGTGCGGAGTCAAGAGGAATCGGAGGAGGCGATTCCGGACGCGTCGGTCGTCGCCTCCTCCTCCCGCCGCTCGTCCCTCCTCCTCGTCCTCGTCGGTGGGGAACGGGGGGATCGCCCGGTCGTGACAGCTGTAGAAACCTGCGTAGGAACTAGTAATCTCGTGTTTTACTACTTCCTTTTCGTCATTTTTTCTTGACCACAAGACGGCGACGTCGACGCCCCCCTCCCCCCTCGGTCTTCGCCATGGCCAACGACGATGAGCCCAATCGGATCCTGAGAATAGGTTCCTTGACCAGGGATCGCAGTGGATGCAAAATCGTGGGAACTTGGAGAATCGAAGGCGATGCCTCCAAATGGCGTTTCGAGTTGTCAAAATCGTCAAGCGACTCACTGTGTGGGAAATACCACGGACAGTTTGAATGGGAGAGCACCGACGCTGGAGTGTCCTGGCACGTCGACGAGGTGCGCCTCAAGTTTGTACAGAGAGAGAACGACGAGTACGAATATGACATCAGTGGCGATGGTTCCAACGAGTTTGGAAGCTACACTATTCATGGAACCTACGACTCTGCATGGGAACAATTCGCGGCGACCAGTCTCTACAATCTGCCCGAGGATCAGCCCCCCCAAGTTGAATCGACCGAAGGAGAAGAAAAGCAGGACGGGAATGAAGAAAAAGAAGACGAGGACGGGGGTTCCGGAGAGTACGAGTCCTCCGACAGCGACGACCCAGAGGCGTCCTCCGACAGCGAAGACCCAGAGGCGTCCTCCGACAGCGACGACCCAGAGGCGTCCTCCGACAGCGACGACCCAGAGGCCAGCGAAGCAAACAGGAAGAGTGTGTATTTTGGTCATTATTTTGCGGGTGATGGAGTTGTTGAAGCTTTCGTTGGCATACTGCTATCTTTGATTCCTGAATCCTCCCTCGCAATTGTTCTTCTACTTCATAAAATTGGATGTGCTTGTGACGCTCGTAAGAAGATGAGACTCTCACGATCGCAAATACCGTTCGCCCAAATAAAGTGCGCCGCGGTATACCATGACATTCCTGGTGTCGGGGTGAAAGACGCCGAAAAGGCTATGCACTACGCCAATCGGAAATATCATTATGCTGGCGAGAGGTTTCGTACTTCTCACGAAAGAGACGAAGAATGTATCGAGCGATTCAAACAACATCCCAACACAGTCGTTGATCGCTTCGTAACTAAGGAGAGCTCCAAGGCGGGTTTACCTCCGAGAAAAAGGCCAGGTTATGCATACATGTTCAGATATCGGTTCACGAAAGAGGAACGTGACGCGCTTCGAGCTATCGAAGGTGATACATCCAACCCCATCGCAGTGAGAGTACTTGCCCAAAACCTGTTGCTCACTAAATTCGGGGTAACGCAGCATAAACCAGATGAAAAGATGAAGCTCCGAAAGAAGAAAGACCCCAGCGATTCGTGCGCGCGATTTGTAAATTATTTATGGGCGTTTCCATGGCCAATGGAATATCATTACATCAAGGTCGAGAACATGCGATCTGCCGAGAGTGAGTTACAATCCAATTTTTCTGCTTACAGAAAGGGTCCGACAGAGTGGTTTGCAATCTTTCCCTGTGTCTGGGGAAACATCGTGCGCAAGTGGAGAGAAAAAGATGGTTACAACAATGGTATTTACAGAGTAGCTGGCGTAGAGAAAAAGTTCAGCGACGTGAAGGAAATTACACGCTGGTTGAAGAAGGGATTAGTGTTGACAAAAGAACTTTATATTGATATTGAAGCAGGACGCTCCTTCGTGGTTCACAAGGAAGATTGAAACCGTTCAGTTGTTTGCGCTAGAGCTTTGATCTGCGACCCATTTACATTGCATGCTTTTCACTTCCGCCAAAGAGGCGTGAATAATTTCATAAATCAATTTCAAGCCGATTCAAGCATGCGCTCCGTTTCCACTTCCTTTCTAGCAGCCATAGCCCGTTCCTTCGCATCCTTAAATCCACACCTAGCAAGCAAAAAAGCCAGGTCTTCTTCGGCTTCGTCCGACGTCTTCTCACGTCGGCGATGTGAGTGTACTACAAATTCTAGCCCCACACGATCCTTGACACGATTACCGAAACTGTCCCTCCAGATTTCATCAGATCGTCTGCGCTTCTTACGTGACGTAGAACTGACCGGTTTTGAACGCTTCTGTTTAGTAACCCCTACAAATCCTGCCGCCTCGAGATCGGCTATCAACTTCTTGTTGGACAACTTGCCAGATTTCAAATCGCGTTGAACCTTAAGTGCAACGTTGTGCTCCTTCGCGTTTTCGACAGAGGAAAACTTGAACTGTCCCTGGTTTCTCCTCTTGTTCTCTAGGATTACGGAAACTCTCTCGTCATCGTTCAACTGAATCCTAAACGAGGCTTTTGCTTCATGAAAATCTGCGTGGAACCAAAAATGAGAAGACTGTGAAAAATAAAGCGCTGCACGAAAGAAACAAAACGTACTACGAAGTCTGATGGGGTCGACATTGCGGACTTCTTCTGCAACAGCCTTCACAGAGGCTACCTTCAGCGCGAAGGGAAGAGTAGGATCAAGCTTGTCCCTCGCTTCCTCAGCTATGCGTTCAACTTCGACTGCGATTTCTTTAGTGCGAAATGTTCCTACAGTGACCTGTTGATTATTGCCATCGTCCTTTCTCACGTAAAGGCGGACCTGAAGGTTGTTGTTGATGTTGCTGCTGATAGCCATTGTCACCTGTGAGCGTCAAGTGAGTCGAGCGGTCTCGAGTGACAGGTCCAGCGGTCTCGAGCGACAGGGACGTTCCAACACATTTCAAATTTCAAAAATATATTTTTCCATTAGTGGGCAATCCAGTGGGCAGTCAAGTGAACCTTATTCGTTCCAGAAAGAAGCCGAAGCACTTGTGGAAGTGAGAGATGCATTGAANAAGCCGAAGCACTTGTGGAAGTGAGAGATGCATTGAACCTAACTGCAGAAGGCATGCTCGCCTTGCTTTGTTGACTGATGCCGAGTTCAATGTCTCTGAGAAGGATAGGAAGAAAACGTGGGCTGGGATGGCAGACCCCTTCTTTGATGGAATGCCACTCTGGGAGCTGGATGATGTTTTGGGCGTTGACGAACAAGACGGCGTTTGCGATATTGAGGCTGAAGAGTGAACAAATATTTGTGGTACGATAGTTTGAGCGCACATTAAGAATAAGTACAACATTGCCGCTGGTTATTATTCGTAGTGGTACAGCTGAACTTTTCCACGTTAACACTTTATTGTTACAAACCAGTTTCATTCTTGCAGAAGAGCATGGTGCTTCCATCCTCTCTGCGTAAGGTACTTATTAAGGCTCATTTCTGCGTTCTCGGTCGTGTTTTGACTCGTCACTCTGTGTCAACCTAGCTTCACTTGATGGCATGCATGACATGTTGGCTAGAACATTCTCGATGGTCAGAGGAGCCTTTGGCTTTGGCCAGAAGGGTAGCATCATGAGACCTTGTACAAGATCGATGACGGGGGTGGTCCATAAATTCATGGAAAATCGAAGATTGAATCCTCATCCTCCGCAGATGCATAGTATGCTGTGGGATGTCGACCAGCATCCATCATTGGATGGTCGATGTATGCAGCAGCATGATCGTCGTCTCTGGCATCCTCTCGAAAGTGCCAAACTCCTCGCTGAGGCGGATCTGTGTAGTACCCCTCAGGCACCCCCTCCTCTATCCAAGGACGGCGCTGGCGAGAATGAAGATGGTGACTCTGTCGATGCCTTTCTCGATCCTGGCGCTCATCCCCGCGATGACGATGGTGTGCGTGCGACCGTCGCTTTTGCGGGGTGCCACTAGACCTCGCCCCACTACTGCTTCTATTAACACTGGTGAAGGTGCCACCAGCTCTGCCCCTTGATCCTCGTTTCTTTGCTGCAATTCTGCTCCTCTTAGCCTGCATTGTCTCCTTGGCCACCACCCGAGCCTCCTTTTCCTTAGCGACCTCCCTACGTGCCTCCTTCACATCAGCGCGGACCGCCTTGATTTCATCATCCTTTTCCGTCAGTGCCAGCGCCAGGCGTTGGATTTTGTCATTCAGTTCTCTTTCAACCTCGTCGCTCCTTTCTCTCCCCTCCTTGTCCCTTGCTTCCTCTGCCTCGGCAAGGGCAGCCTCCAAAGCCGAAATCCGCCCATTCAGAGTGTCGATCAGGGCGTCCTTCTCCTGACCCACAAGGTCCATCAGTCGTGTTGCGTTCTCGAGGGACGCAGACACCTCTGTCTTGTGCCGCTCCATCTGGTCCACGAGGTTTTCCCTCATCGACGCCAGCTCCTCCTCCGACGCCCGGATTCGTTCATCCTTTCGCGCAATCGTCCGTTCGGCCTCCTCCGCGGCAGAGCGTGAGGCCGCCAAATCCTCCCGTGCAGCAGAGAGCTCAGCCTCCAGCTCACCCTTCCTCATCCCGAGTGCAGTGAGCTCTTCGTCCTTGGCCTTGGAGGCTGCGCCCATGCGGGAGATGCTCTCGTCAAGCAACTTCACAGTTCCTTGATGCTCAGCGTCCCTGCTCTCGATTTCCTCCTCCAGCATCCTTGCGCGGGCCTCGAGCTCCGCAATCAACAAGTCCTTCTCATGCAGCGCATCCTCCAGTTGACTTATTGTCTCCTCCAGCGCGGACACGGCTCGCTCAGCCTCTGACATCGCCGTGCGGAACCGTTCCGCTTCCTCCTCGCGTGCTACCAGCTTCCGATCACGATCCTCCAGCTGCGCCCTGAATCGGTGTTCGAGGCCGTCCATCTCAAGCGTCTTCTCCCGCAGCAAGTCCTTGTACTCTTGGATAGTCTTAAGCCCAAGAGCGTGCTCTGCAGCTTTGATGATATCTTCCTTTGCCTTGGCATCAGAGGAGCTTCCCATGGAGTCGATGGGCGACAACTTGTTCACGCGGTTCCCTGGGCCGTGATGCTTTCCCAAAACGACGTTCGATCCAACCAAGGGGGGTACCTTCGATGTCGGGGTTTGGAAGACGGGGTCAGAGGTTCTCCCTGTCGGAGTCTCAAATGCGCGAGGAGTCGTTGTCGCTGGCTCCCACCCTGGTGTCTCAAGTGTTGGCACAAGGAGGTTTTCCGTAGAAGCGTCACCCTCTCGCTCCATTCCCTCCTCAGCCATCTGGATGGCCCCGATTTCATCATGCCCTTTCCCTTCCAAGGGGGATCGACCCATCTTCCCCACGACACCCATGGAGTTGGCTTTGTCGGCTCTTGAAATCCCATTCCCAACGTCATAGGTCCCACCTGTCCATGACTCATAGTTCGTCAATGAGCGCACGGCCACAGCATGTCCCTCCTTGATGCTCCTGATCTTTTCGTCAATCCGCTCAAGGTGCTGTTGTACGTGCATTTGTGCCCTCTGGTCCACACCTATGGAACGTTCGTCAGTGGGGCGGCGACGTGGAAGAGTCCGAACGCCCATCCCTCGATCCATTTCATCGAGGGTCCGGAGGACGCCCAAGTCCTTCCCAGGGGTCTGTGGGACCAGCGGCAGGGTGGAAGATAGTGGCGGTGGTGGCGGTGACAGCATTTGTGTTTCAGCGACGCTCGAGAGAGAGGAGTGGACCGAGTCGCCACGCGGCCGGCCTCCCCGCCGTCGAGTCGCGCGACTGCCAAGGTGGGATCCCTCATGCAGGTGGTTGTCTTCGGGCTCTATGGAGCGGGTGGAGATCACCCCACTACGGACGCTGCGGTGCCCTGACACACCCCTTGGAGAGATGTCTAAGGCAGTTTCGAATGGGATGAGATGGAGAGGAGGGGAAAGACGTTAAGGAACAAGCTTGACATGAACTCTGGGATTTGAATCGACATGAATTCAATTCAATTCAAAAGACCGTCGCTCTTATCAAGAGAGATCTCAGCGCCCATCTGACTGATGAGGGTAGTTTAGAAATAAGCTCCTCAAACGCGCGGATGCATTTGATTCCATTCGCTATCGATCATCGGGGGCAGCTAGTATCGTGATGTCCATATCAGATGCTCGAGGTGATCAGTTAGCTTTGTTGACATCACCGGCTCAGTCAAGGGCGTTGTGGAGAAATACCTCATTCGACCATGACTACCAAGGCAAAAATATCTTCCAATGAAGCCACACAGAAATCAACTTAGAAAACCACTCACATTCACTTTCCCAGGGCTGCGATTCCCAAGGCCTCCGAGGCCTCTCTGCCGCCGATGAGCCGTCCACAGTGACCTGGGAGGCGAGGGCCCGCACCATATCCTCGTGGACGTCAAAGCACGTCCGCAGCGCCTCCTCGACATCATGCAGTCCACTTTCTTCGGCGCGATGCTCTGCGCGTTCGATGCCCTCGCGAAACACCCGTCGGAAGTACGGCGAGCTCGCGTACAGCTCGGACTCGGACAGGTCCCGCAATGCCGTCAGCACGGATTGGCTCCCCGTCATGGCGGGAGGGGATGGTGGAGTAGCTCTGTGCGCAGCGCCAATGGTCCTTTGATGCCCTTCCTCGGGGAGCGGGGGGGCGCGCCACCTCCCGACGCGGGGGCTGCGCCGTGCGGGGGGGGCGGAGTCCGGCCGCGGCGGCGGGAGACCGCGCTTTCTGGCAGCCCATCCTGCGGCGGGAGCGCTGCGAATCCGTCCCAGGGGCAAGGGCGTATGCAGAGCCGAATGATTTGGGGAGGAATCGGCGGGGGCACCGATCTCGTCCACGGCTTCGAAGCCGGCCGCCGGCGCGGCCTTGGCGACGGCCCATCCGCTCAAGCCGTCGCTCCTGACACGTCGCGCGGGATCCGGCCGGCCGCCGCCCCGACTGAGCAGGCCCCGCCTTCGAAGGGGGTCGTCGACCTCGCCCGCGGCGTCGACGGTGACGGCCCTCCTCCCGCCCGCGCTCGTGCCCTCGCTTCGGACACGGCGCGCCGGGCCCGGCCGGCGGGAGGGACCGACCTCCTCGGCGTCGAAGACCCTCCCCCCGACCGTGGTGAGGGAGTTCATCGGCCGTTGGAAAAATAAAATGGTATCAGCTGATAACTTATTTCATCAGCGCGGGGAGGGGGGTGCGTATTGCAATTGCTATTGCGCCAAAGATGATCCACAACATGAACATACAACATAGACATAGAGCCCACATGCAACGCATAACCGAACCAGAGACTTATTGTTGTTGAGGTTGAGGAGTTGAATGAGGAGGTTGAGGGGGTGCAACGCCGTCTCGGAAGGAATTTTTAGCCGTGGAGAAGGGTTGGGCGATCCAACCGTCGGTACAATCACGTATGTAGGTCTCGACCGCGCTTTATCTATTACTGATTCCTGATTCTGGTATCACAGTGAAACAGAACTACCAAAAACGGGACTTGCCGCCAACATTCACCCCCTAAAAATTGTGCCTCAACCCCTCAAGAAAGAGAGAAGACCTCCTATTATGGGTCTAAGTCCTCTACCCTCTCTCATACTCTACGATACACTACACCTCAACCTCTCTCTACCAATTTGAGGAAGTATCTTTAAACAGAGGAACGTCAATGGGAAAATGCCCGCGAACGACGACTGGGATGACTCCGTCCACGACGCCGTGCGCGTCGAATATCGGGACATGGCCCCGTGGTACGACCGGTTCTGGCGGTCCTACACGGAAGGGACGCTGCGGCGGCCCCTGGGGGCGGTCCTGCGCGAGCTCGACGCGCTCGTGGGCAGGGGCGCGAAGGGAATATCGATCGTCGACGTCGGGTGTGGGACGGGGGCACTCGTGCGGAGGCTGCTCGACGCCCGACCCGTGTCAACTTCAGGCGGTGGCGGCGTCAGCGACGGAGGTGAATCGCCGTATGAGGCGATCTGCGTCGAGCCATCCCCTGAAATGTTGGAACAGGCCCAAGAGAAATTCGACAAACAAGAAGGGCAGTTAGTGACGTTCTTGAACTCTCCAGCTGAGCACTTGCCGCTGGAAGACGAGTCGGTCGACGTCGTAGTCACCACGAGCGCGTTCCACTTCTTCAGCGATAGGGAGCAATCTCTCAAGGAGATGCGGCGAGTTCTGCGGCAAGGTGGCACTCTCGTGATTGCAGATTGGTGCGCCGATTACTGGATCGTCAAGCTTTACCACTTCTTCTTCGAGCGGCTGCGCTGGAACTGGCGGTTCGAGAAACGATATCCTTCCCCGCTGTCGGGGGCGGGGATGAGGGGCCTCGTGGAGTGCGCAGGATTTACAGAGGTAAAGCTCGAGCGGTATCGAGTCAGGGTCTTCTACATTTTCTTTTGGGGGATGCAGACGATCGTGGCAAAAAAGAGTTGATGAGCAAGGGCACGCTGTAGTACATCGGGTGTGTCACCACATTCATCCTCTTTAACCAGGCTCATTGGTACAGGGGTTAGTTGTGCCAAGCAGTAGTGTTCATATGACAAGGAAAGTGTAAATGAAAGCACAACGATCCCGTGGATTTGCCCTGATATATATCCGTCGTTTGAAACTATGGCAAGGAACACTCAACATAAGACTTCGCGGTGGCATTTTACTTTTCAGAGCAAAGACGGGCTGAAGAGCGGGCAGGATCCCTTTTGTTCAGTGCAGAAGATACGCTCACAATGCATGGCATGTTTGATGAAGGTGAAAGAATATGGTGGTTCAAAATTTGTGTCCACGTTAAGAACTACTGTGATGGTTCACATCAGCCCTCAATCTGTCCGGCCTTCGATTGTTACCGAATCAACCATCATGTAGTCGCCTCCATCAATCCTGAGCCTTATTATCAAACTGGTTGCATCAGAAGCTGAAAACTCAA
>JALLPA010006468.1:0-11487 GCA_036939895.1 Thalassiosira exigua | reverse complement strand
TGGTATAGGGCCCTGATTCCTTCGCCAATTGAAAAGACCGTACAGGCTTGTGGGATGCCTGTATTAAAGTGTCCGTTTTAGATAGCATCTAATCTGATTTAATACGAGTACTACTACAAGAAGTCTCAAAGGAAGTCCTAAAAGAACCCAGAAAGGCAAAACCAAAGTCCAAGGCTTCAGCTGATCAAGAGGTGAAGGAGTGTCACGTCTTTTGGCGTGCAAAGAAATGGCACAACATCACAAACTGCACACAGTGACGCAATGAGGTTTCAATCGATCAATACGATTGTTGGGGGGGCGATCAGTTCTTCAGTGAAGTCCATGCTGCATGCTTGAATATCAAGAAAGGTGGGGGTGGTGGAAATAACGTCACTGTTACTCATGATGGATACATAAAGATTGTACAACTGGAAAAGCTGCGAATTAACCGCGAATGTGTATGTATTGATGAGGCTCAAGACATGACTCCCTGCCAAGCTGATTCGTTCTGGGGCAACCGCCAAAGTGCGGGCAAGATAACCTATTTATTTGGTGACCGATACCAGCAGATTTATGGCTTCCGTGGGGTCAGCCGGTCATTCAGAAATGCAGTAGATGCATCAAGTCCCAAGTTCACTTTGACGGGATCCTTTCGTTTTGGAATGAATATTGCAGCATACGCAACTTGTGTCCTAAAGGCACTGGGTGGAGAAATATTGCATTATCGGTCAAATAATGATGAAGGTTAAGTTGAAGAGGCTTCTGGAGATGACGGAAAGACAGTCATGATGCAAGGAGTAGTGCTATGCCGCACTCAAGTTGGTATTTATCAGTACATCTATAGACCTGTTTGCTGGTGCTACCTTGATGGGAAACTGAAGTCACCCGATAGTCCAACACAACGGCAGCTAAATCATGAGGTATTTCTTGACAGGTGCTCCAATGACGACTACATCAGCGACAGTTCTGTAGAGCCAAATGAGTTTAGGTACAAGGGCGAAGTCTTTTGCAGCGTTGAAGGTATCGAAAAATTCATTGACGATGAAGGGGTGAGTTGTAGAAAGATTTGACTCTTTTGAAGTTCCTTGTATCTAAAGCCAAGTCACTTCACAGCTTTTACTCTGATGTGGCTGCTTCCTTCTGCCCAATGGGGGGGAGACAAATCACCAGACACATTTGATGGCATAGTATTGACGACAGTGTACAAGGCAAAGAAAGGCCTCAAGTTCAGCTGTCCCATACTGATCAATGATGATTTTTGCTTTACGGCAATCGAGTCTGCCGTTATAAGCAGGAAGTGGCAATACGAAGAAGCCAGCATTTTATACGTTGCCATCACAAGAGCAAAGAATCATATTTATTTATCAGAGGGGGCAAAGATATGTCTTGACAAGCTATCTGCCCTTGACCATGTTCAAGTTCATTTGCCTCAGGGGTACGGCATGGCTTCATGTACGACTAGTTTCAATGACCGAAAATGTGCCTGGGAGAAGTTCAGCAACAGCTCCAGTTCTATTGAATGTGCTGAGGATGTTATTTATCCACATGGCTGGGACAGCGATCACATCCCATTCACATTCCATCCACAAATGAGTGTAACGGAGCAGAGGAAGAGGCTATGGTGCTTTATTCGGATCTATCACACTGACAAGTTTCTCCCGGCATGTAGGCAAAGAATAGTGAACGGAGCTGCCTCAAAAGATATCAAGTCAAGACTTGAACTCTTATCAAGGAAATGTTTAGAGTTGTTAAGTTCTCTATGAGATGAAGGGGAAGATTGATGGTACGATTAAATTTGCTCTCAAGAATAATCTCCAAGTAATATAAAAATATCAGATACTGGGTTTACTTACTAGTATCTCTTGGGGATCATTAATGTTGCCTCCTCCTTCTTGTAAGACCATATGGAATTGTGGAGGCCGGTCCGTCCACAAGTCACAGCAGAATTTTGCAGTCATTTTCAACAAATCACAACGGAATTTTGCAGTCATTTTCCACAAGTCACACGAGAATTTGAATGACTCGAAAACGTTGCGGAAACAAACACGTCGAACACTTTTGTAAGTCATGACGTGAGCAGACCTATTGCATATGCGTGGGCGACCAAAATCATATGCCGAGGTATAAAAAGTCATGCACCGCATCACAAATGTACCTTTGTTACCTTTCGAGAGACAACAAACTAATTTCATTTAAATTTCTAAATGTTTCAAGACGCATTCATACTAATTGCAAGTATTACAATATAATCCCACCGAACAACACGAACCCCAGATGCATAGGTAGGTACGATACGATGCCTTCCTTTGTATCGTATCATGCGCGCACAACCACCGCGTGTGCCCTCCCGTGGTGCGCCGCCACCCTACGTAGTTTGCATACTTATGATATCGTAATTTAGAAGAACTCGAAAATGTGCGTTAGTGTTGAGGTGCATATAGGATCATGTGGATGTCATCGTATGCTGGATGCAGTGAGCTTATCTAAGGGTACTTAGGCTACATGTGACCTACCCCGTAACCCCCCCCCCCGACACCTGAGAGAGGGCCGAAGGTCCTCCAAAGATGGAGAAACCCTACGGGAGACGGGAACAAGAAGTCTCAAAGGAAGTCCTAAAAGAACCCAGAAAGTCGAAACCAAAGTCCCAATATCGAACTGATAGCGCAGAGGAAATGATTCCCGGCGGTATCATCCCGAGCGTAATCCCCACTACGTTTCTAAAACTGTTCCCCAAATCCAAAGTTGCGACAATAATGTATTCATATTCAAACCATATCCAAAATATAATCCAAGTTATCCAAGTTGCATCAATAACCCCCCCCCCCCCAAAGTAAAGAATCCTAACTCGCAATTGTCAAGCGCAATTCCATGCCTGCCTGGACAGCAGCAGGGCACGTGACTCGGAAACGTTTTCCTTCGATGGCCACGGCAAATAGCCTGTCAGGGGATACTCCCGCTTGAACGATGATGCTGTATTGCGTCCGCTGCGCTTGCTGCTGTCGACGGTGGTGACGGAACCAAGACTGGATCCTCCATGACGCGGGGTGGCCCCGGACTTGAAGAAGTGACAGGAAGAATCAACTGCAGCCTCTGTGAGCGGCACGCTGTCGAGCAAGATCGATGCTCACAGCTGCCTCATCCAGGCACCGGCGCGTCGCGGCATGGTTGTTGTGTTTGTCCGCAAGCGATGCAAAAATACACCTTCCGGGCCTCGTCTAGAAGGACCAAGGCAATCTCCATCGTGTGCTCCACCCGATGGCCAGTTGTTTTGTCACTTCGGGCCAAGTAACCAACGGTTGTTGTGTAAGCTCTTGAAGTTGCCGATTGTCCAAGGTGGGCAGGGTAGTGTTCGAGAACCGCGTGGCATAGAGCGGCGCGGTCCGGGGCGGCGACAAACACGCTGGATGCCATACAGGTGGCAGTCGCGTGTGGGAACCAGCCAATGAGGCCGGAGGAGTACAAGGACTCCGCGGCCTGAGGTGCGCATGTCGTCAGCGACATAACCAGGTGATTATGGCTGGGCGCGCGCGGGGCGTAGTGCTAGTGCAAATGGGTGGCTGGTTCTGGCGGAGGAGCAGGAGGGGCGTCTCGTGTGGAGGCCAGAGACGTATCGTGCTGGTTAGTTGGAGGCGCGTGACGCTCTTCACAGGCCCGGCTCTGGCGTGCCCGATGGTCTCGAGGGCGAATCCGTCGATGGTGCCTGCGTTGTGGCAGGGGACAGCTCCTGATGCTGAAGGGATGGGGCCTCGGAGGCTGGAGGTCAAGATATTCTCGCGGCCCTGAGCAGTAGCGAAGTCCTCGTAGAAGGACATGTTTAGATCTCTGCACCACTTCGTGGTACACGAGACAAGGTGTCGAAGTAGACCCGGGCGGTGCTGTACCTTGACGGCTGCGGCATCGACGTCAAGGAGGTCCTCGAGGGCAGCGTATGCCCAGGGATTGACAGACATCCTGGCTTCGTTGTGGTGGGCCGTGGGGACATAGCCCTTCCAAGTGAGGCCAGGCGAGGATGTGGTCGGCGTTGACGCGAGGCATGGGGACGTGGCCGGCTTTGGCGCAAGGCGTGAGGCACTTGTCCCCCCCGTCGTCGCGGGACGAGATGTACCCGGCCCCCTCCTTGTCCTTGACGCGGGGCGCAAAGCGCTTGACCCCCCCGTTGTTGCAGGGTGATGCCACGATTCCATCAGGGCCCTGGTTGGTTGCCAGCGGCCCGTCGTAGGACGAGGAGAGGGTGTCGCATTCCCCAACGTCCCGAGACGTGCGGAGTCGGCCATGTGCATCAGGGTGTTCATCCGGCCCCAGATGCTGTAGTCCGGGAAGCGGAGGATGGCGGCGTCCATGAGCGGACCATAGGCCCATCGGAGCTGGGACCAGAACATGCTGGAACTGCCTAATAGTGGCGCGTCCAGCATAAGGACGGAGCAACCCATTCCGAACCGTGTTCAGGCAGAGGACTTCCCGTTCCGGATCCATGACCGGCGGTAGGCCGTGGACCGGATCCATGGTGCGGATAACCTGATCCACAGTGTAGGGAAGACTGCCGTAGTTGTTGTGAATCACCCCATAGACTTGGCGTCGGCGCGCGGTGGGAGACGGCCTCTCCGGATGATCGTAGTCGCCGGGTGGGGCGTAGGGTCCCTCGTTTGCGTCGAAAAGGATGTAGGCCCCGTCGTTTTCCTCGCACGGGGCATAGTTCCCGTCATTGTTGGGCTGGTTGTCCTCGGAGGGAGGGGAAGAGTCCTCGTCGTTGTAGGACGAGGCGTGCACCCCCTTGCTGTGGAACGAGGTGTATTCCCTGTCATCGCCGTACGAGGCGTGCTCCCCCTCGTCGCCGTATGATGCGTATGAGGCGTAGTCCCCGTCGCTGTCGCCGCAGGAGTAGGAGCCACAACCCGCGAGATCGGGCTAAAGGAATTTTTGACAAAAATCTTGCGGTTGTCCGTTGGCGTGTGCGAGGCGCACAGGAGGAAAACTAATTACAATAAATAAAATCAATTATGGCATTGTCTACATACGCATACTTATTTAATACGTACCCCCAGGCCGTTGTGCGGCCCACCACGCGTGCCTGAGGTACCTCTTACTTAGGTACGGGTTTCTCAGGCATTCCTGGTGGGCCGAGGACCCGCTTAAGTTTTGGTGCGAGCTCAACTTTCGGACCCAGTTCCCGCCAAAAAAGGCAAAATAAAATAGTCCGAGCTCACCTAACAACCCACTCGACCACCATGGCCATGGCCTCCGCCCCCGGCCCCGATTCCACTCCCCGCCCCAGCGCGCCCCCCCCCGCCGCCGACGTTATCAACGACGCCACTCTCCCACCTCCCGACGGCGGCCCGGCGGCCGCCACTCCAATCCAGCTGTTCGACGATGATTATGACGCAAGTGATGGCCGCCTTGCATCGATTCGACCCCCCGGATCTCCCGACCGGGACGCGGCGTCATCGAAGCGCGGCGCATCTCCCTCCAAGCCGCTCTCGGCGCGTCGAATGCGAAAGCACTCGCGTGTGTCGTCGTCTCCCGCTCGCGGCGCACTCATGGCTGTGGCGGCGACGGTGGTCAACGCCATCTCGTCCAACAGCGCCAACCCCGACGGAATGAATCCGCCTACCGTGCAACGCGTCGATCCATCCCCGGCGTCCGTCGTCGCTCTGTTCCCCGCGCCAGCCGGATCCTCTTACAAGGCCAGCAGCAAGATGATCGGCCTCACGCCAAAATCCGAATTCATCAACGCTTTGCGTGAGGCAAAGTTTGGCAACGCTACATTCACCAGCAAACAAATCGTCAAAGATATCGGGGACCGTCGCAAGCTTGCCAATTATCATTTCTACAAGGGGGGGAAGGCGCAAGCGGACGTTCTCGTCAACGAATCCGCTAGAGTCACCCGCTCGACTGTCGCGGAGGACGACGATTGGGTCATTGATATGGATGCCGCCGAATGCGAGGTAACCAACATCCGTCGCCTCGATCGATACGCACTCGAGCATATATTTACGCTCCCCGAGAGGACGAAGTTGCTTCTATTGGTCTGCGTGGAAGACGACGACAACAAGTTTCGTGGGCGCGCACAGCGAATTGATGCAGAGCAGCAACTACCTCGACGGATGATATCGGGGAGGGAGTACTTTCAGCTGAAGTGCTCTATGAACGACATTAGGTTCAATCGTCTTGTGGCGGGGGGGGTTGGCGCGAACATGTATTCCAACGCCATGTTCCTCTCAGATTTTAAGAACGCAAATGGAGAGTTCGGTGTGGCCTTCACCGGCACCGACATCACCGCGCCACTCACGTGGAAGGAGATTGCCCACAATCCCTCAACATTCATGTTCTTCGGCGCTCCGCTCAGTGCGAATCGTGCGTACGACAGCATTTTTAGGTCGGCCAGGAACCTGGACACCTTGCATCGCCGTTTCTTATGCTACTGGGATCACGTCGAGGGTGACGTCGCGGCAAGCCTCGCGCTGATCAATGCGTATCTTTCGAAGAGAACGGCGGAGATTACGAAGAGGCTGGGGGAGCTAGAAAAGAAACCTGCGAAAGTCGACGGAGGATTGTTTCGGTCGAAGAAAGTCGTGGATTTCTTGGAATCCATTGACGATCATTGCAGGGTGTGTTTCGATTCGGTCCTGTACGATTTTCAGGATCTATCACGTCCAATCGTCGAATTCCCAGCGATGGAGAGCTTTCTCGACCAAGCGCCTGCGGTATTCGGCGAGTTGTGGAATCTCATGTGCGAATTGAGAGGTGTCAGGTCGACAAGAGAGGGCTCGAAGCACCACGATGTCGAGCAGGAGCGGAAGGGGGCCAAGATCAATTCAGTGTTTTTTGAGCTGTTGTGTCTGGCCAGAGTGGCGAATCGTCAACGCTTGACCCATTGGGCGCTGATTGCAAGCACTTCCAACTTTTCGAGAGGGGTGGGTCGATCAGCGGAGAATGCAATATCATTCTTTGGACAGTCGTTGTCGGACAAGTCACGTCGTCGACTCGTAGCGAAGCTGTGTGGCGACGACAAGAAGGGAGTCTCCGAGAACAATACGCTTCGTCACAAGCGGGTGAAGCGTTTTCGGTTATGTCGCGCTTTGGTCCTCGCGTATGACAACTATCAGCGCGGACTCACTCTACAACACAATCGTGGGAAGCATTCGAGTGCGTTCTTCAAGGGCACGCATCAATGTGCGCATGAGATGATCGAATATGAAGACAACACCTGGGACAGCATCTTCGCAGAGTTGACGCACGTTGACCAGGACATACCGCCGCCTATCGGGATGCCAGCTTTTGAATTGATTGACTTGGCCAATCCATTTGAGGTTTACAACGACTTCGACGCCTTTGCCGATTCAACTTGCTCTGAGCCCGATTTCACAGGACGGCGTGTCAGGTATTTCGTGTCGCTGCGTGATACGGCCAACCACATTCAGCAAATCAGCCGGGCGTTCCCAGCGCCAAGCGAAGAAGATATGCTTGATCAAATTCCAGCCTTCTTCAATCACGGCAAGATGGAAGGGTTTCGGAAACGATGCAATTCGCAGGGCGCATCGGAGCTCATCCACAATGCGTTCAAATTTCAAGAGAGGACCGTCGACCGATGGAATCCAGCCGTCGGGAATCCAACTAGGTCAATCTACCTGGGCCTTGTCGGCATTGATGAGTCTGCATCCAAGGAGTGCGGATCCATCACCTTGGATCTATTGCTTCGTGCCGGTGTGCTTGAAGAAGCAGAGGATGGTTCGTGGGTCCTCGCGAATGACTGGGAGAACCGCCGCATTTATATCTACGGTGATGCCAAAACAATTGAGAACATGGTTAAATTCGTGCGGGATATGCAGGACCGGCGAATCTCCTACTCTGCTGCCAACGTACAGTCGGAGGTTTTCCTCAAGGCAATGGCCGTCGTGATGGAGTTGCCTGGAGATTGGCACGCGGGACTTCAGATGTTGCAGTCGATTTTCAACTACAGCTACGTTGGCTTCCTGGATCAATTTCAAGAGCTTCTTGGATGGAAACGCATTAACAAGGATGCCTCATCGTGCTATTTCCAGGGATCGAGGCTCGTTACCTTCGTCCACGACGAGTTGACAAGACTGTTTTCCCATCAGTACATCTCCGAACGTGAAGTGCAAGCCGGTGAGAGCAACATGAGCGACTCGAAATACATCGTCCAGGTTGCCATCGGTTTTCGCCAATGGTTGCGAGAACAGAAGGATAGCTCTGACAACTGGATAGCCACTTGTGCCAACTTTCTTGAGATGAGCTACGACTTCTTGCAGTTCGTACGGTCGTACCGTTTGGGAGACACAATCTCTGTTGAATTTGGATACGAGAAACACATGCCTTTATGGCAAGCACTCGGTCAGAATAAATATGTTGAAATCGTGCACGGACAGCAGGAGACGTTGTATCGTGACAACAAATACTCACGGCTGCACGAGTCGCGGATCAATCGATTCGTTCGCAGATACGATCGTTCGCTTGGCAATCGTGTCTTCTCAGAGTTCCCCATGCCGCGTAGTTTGATCGGGTTTGCCAATCGAAGCCTTTACGTTGGCGTTGCGCTTATGTACAAACAGTTCACCAACTTGTGGTGTACAACAACATTCAAGGGGGATCAGGCGTCTGACTACTCGAGGACCGTCATCCCCAGCATGACACCCGAAAAGCAGCTCGTATACGAGGTATTTGTTCTGTTGGGGACCTGCGTCGAGAACAGTGAACGGTCGCCCTTCAACATGACTTATGTGACTTCTATCCGCAAGAGACTTTCGGTGGATTTGAGGAGGGAAGTCCTCGAGCGCGACATGTCCAAATGCGTTCGAACGTCTGCCGACGACATTCTCGCAACTCTCTCGGAGGTTTATGCAGAGTCCATCGACAAGCAATCCGCGGTCAGCGCTGCAGAGGAACTCGGGTCCGAGGAATTAGCAGAAGCCGAGGAAGAGGAGCTTTCTGATACAACTGCACGATCAACAAAGAAAGAAAAGGTATCGAAGAAAAAGATGCACCCAGACATTGGTAAGGATCTATGGAAGGTGGGCACAGAGAAACTGTTGGAAAAGAATGTCAGTGCAAAGAGATCCGAAAGTTCTCGTCGTTTGCGAGAGAAATCTGATGTCAGGGAGTGCATCATTAATCTGTTGCATTCTGCGCGGATTAGCCAAGGGCAAGATGTAGTGTTATCGGGCGATATCGATCATCGACCATCGTGGCAACGTTGTTTTTATTCGAACAGCAATAACCTAGGATTAAACCTTTAATAGGCTGCTAAAATCGACCTTTGCGCCGCCATGTCTTCCACTACGAAAATGGAACCCTTCCCATGCTTTGACGTTATGAAATAGAAGCTTGTCGTCGTCATCCCTTGCGAGCACACACACAACGTCACGCCGCACGTTACTCCATTGAAAGGATAGTAGGCCCGTAGCGATTAACTGGAAGAAGAAAGCATGAACGTTGTAGCGCTGGACAGTTTTAAGTCCGAACACTTCCTTCCTCCAATCAGGATAATCCCACAACAGGTTCGGCAGGTTGTCTGCTTTTGCGTTTGTTATTTCATATGGCATATTCTGGGTAAAATGAGAGCTCTTCAAGAACTTCGACGCGCCTTCGTACACGATGGGTAGCATGTACTTCTCATATTTTCCATCGCACATGTAGCACTTCGTCGCGCAACTCTCGTGCTCGTCAACAAACTCCTGAGGCATTCGTGTGTTGGCCTTCGAAAACAAGAACCACTCGGCCCGTCGATGTACGCATCCCCAGTCCGGCATGAACAAGAAATTGATCACATCGATCAGATCGGAGTAAGCTGCCGCAACATTGGATTGTTTTTCATTGGAAGTGAGGGGCCTTCTTTGGGTTGGAGCCTGCTCATTGGCCGTTTGCTGCTGTCGGTCGGGACTGCGCGAGGTAATCATCGAGTTGACGTACTCGTAATCGGGCGACTCTTCTGATGTCTGCGCAGGGGGTGGTAGCAAGACACACAACAGCAGCTTCACAAACATTTTCCAATTCGTAAAGACAGCAAACATACCGGCAAGGGAGGCCAGCCGCGCGTTGCGGCCGCGTTCCTGGAGCAGAGTGGTAAGGCAACGCGGGAAACCGACCCGCAGGACCCATACCAACTTGGGCTGGTCAATTCCCGTATTCGCTGCCGCCGTCGCAACAAGCACTCGTGGACGGTAACCCCCCATTCTGATGCATGTTGTAAATAGACGCACGAATGCAAATTTTTCGTGCTTGTCCATGTCACCATTGATTTGTAGAACACCCACACGCAACAATTCATCGGCAAATAAGTCCTCAAGCTCGAGGGCCCACTTGCTAGTCTCCGACTTGAAGTTGACGAAGATGCACGCGTGGGCATCGCCATCGTCTCGAACGAGGCTCACGATATCTGGGAGCGCACACTGCTTCAAGTCTCCCGTCACATGCAAATCCATGTAAATGTTTCTCTGCCGAAATTCGGTCGCGTTAGACCAGAGTTGGTGGCGTGTGTCCGTCCAGTCCACGTGAGTAAGATCAGAGAACGTTTCCAGCAATGAAGATGGCATTGTCGCCGTCATTGCCAGGAAGAGCGGCGTATAATCGGGCTCCCCCTTGAAAATAACTCCGAACAGGACGTCGCGCACGACCCGAATGGCTTCACGGAATGTACGGCCGTGCATCGCGTAAAGGTGCGCCTCGTCTATCGCCACGAGGTGGAGAGACTTGCGCTCGTTCGCCCGAAGCACCGCCTGCAGGAATTGCGGTGTTTCTGCGATGTATTGGGGGGAGCACATTAAGATCAGGGAGGTCGAGTTTTCTGACGGAATCGCGGGCAACGCGTCCATCCGCGGTATCACCGTTTCGACGAGGTCGCGGTGGGACGTCTCGTCGAGATGCACGGCGAGGACGGCACCAAATCGCTGCACGGCGCGATTGAACCTGGCCAGTTGATCGGCTGTGAGAGCGAGGAGAGGGATCACGACAAGAGATATCCCCCCGACCGTAACGGCAGTCATAGCCAGTATGAGGCTCTTCCCCCCTCCGGTTCGGTCTACGACAATCAACTTCCCCTTGGAATCGGACTCGAAGCAAATGCGGTTGACGGCAGCCAGTTGCTTGGGGCGAAGGGATGGTACTTTGAACACGCGCTTCGCCCCGCTCTCGAGGTGTGCAGCGAAGGGGGCCCCTTCGGCGACCTCATCGTCGTCGTCGTTGCACCGTTCGTCTTCGCCGTCTCGATCATCGACGACATCGAACGAGAGCAGTTCCCTCGGTCGCTCTGCTGACTCGACTTCGCGAAGCGTCGCGTATGCCTGGGCGATAGCCGTGCCGTGGCGGATGATAATTTCGCCGAGCCAGAGCGCGTCCACCGCCCGCGTGTAGATGGCGTACCAAGGGATGACGCGAGGGGGGGGAGCCGAGAAAGTTGGGATAACGGGCGCTCTGCATCCACGGCGATGTCGTCCTTGTCCAGGTGATAACCGGTGCCGAACTCGGCCGACGTGCGGAACGCGTAGCCGGGACGGG
>JALLPA010006422.1:0-13159 GCA_036939895.1 Thalassiosira exigua | reverse complement strand
AGTAGAATTAAGCGTCCCGCGCTGAGTAATACCTACCTACCTACCTACCTACCTACCTACCTCGCCTTCTTCTTTGAACTGGAGAGGCGTTTGGTCGGTGCATCATATTTCTTCTGGAGGTCGGTCATGTCCACCTTGGCCTTGTCTACCTTCGCAAACTGCATTTTGAGGTATTTGAGGAAAAGGTAATTTTTGTCAGATCCTTCCAGCTGATTTACCTCTTTCTTGTCTTTCTGCAGCTGAATCCGGTTCTTTCACTCGAGACCCCAGCTGTGGAAGTTGTGGATGTAATTTCCGATGAGTATGACGCGAATTGTCCTCCGCACCTTGCCAACTCCCGTCTTTGAAAGCAAGTCGGTGAGCTGAACATAATTCTCACACCGCTGCTGATGGCTCGCGTGGGTCATCACTTCTTTCCAGATTGAGACATAGGGGGTCCAGCCATGAATTGCAAATTCTTCAAAAAACATATTTCTTGGTTCTATTCCCTCCCAATGGACCTAACTGGACACACTTCCTGATCCGTGTGAAAGGGATGGCCCCTGGAGGAAATGGAGTAGGCACAAATGGTCAATTTGGTTTTGTCCTTTTTCAGCGTGGCGGTGAAGGAATGGATGTCGAGTGATTTGACATTTACCGTGACGAGGTACTCATACCTTGGTTTCATTGGATGCGCGAAGAATATTTTCCTGGCTGGAAGGCATCGGCTGGGGGGCCCATTGATGACCGAATGTGGGCAGTATTATTCTCTGATGGTGACATGTCTGAAGTCGCCAGTGCCACATCCAAAGTCGATGTTTGGGACCACAATGACATTCGTAGGAACAAGCACAATCCCAACAATTCCCTGAAGGAACAACCCTGTGACATTTCAGATTCATTCAAAATTCAGAAGAGGTTTGAGAAAGAGATCAATTGTGTTGACTTACCTTCTGCACTTTGCCCAATCAAGACAAAGCTTGACCAGAAATTCGCTGAGTTTGAGAAGGATGGCGAGCTCTTTCTCAAGACATCAAAGAAGAATGTCTTGAGGGACTACATCCCTGAATCTTCGCGTAGCATGACCCAATGTCGGACACATAAGCAAATGAAGAAGGGATTCATTAAGGGTGGATACATTGATGAGAAGTACGGACGGTATGCTAGTTTTGAGAAATTGCTGGCTACGTGCTCTGTGGCCGTCTCACGTGAAGAAGTTGAAATGATACTCAAGAATTTCAAAGCTCTGTACGACTGTACCGCAGAGCATGGCATGATTGATGAAGATCTCTACAATTCCATTGGATTTCGACAAGACACCAATCTGCAGGGAGCGGTTGTGGAGCGCAAGCACGCAATCACATCAGAGCACAGGCAGCGTTGCAAAATAATGAACCATGAGTATCAAAATGCTGCTCTGCGGAAAGCTGCTAATCATTCTCACACTGTTGACAAAACGAAGGAATTCGAGGAGAAAGTGAAGAGGCTCGAATCAGAAGTGAAGGAGTTGGAGGATATTCGCGTCGATCTCAGCGAAAAGAGCGGACCCGACGCAGAAGAGTTCACGATGGAAGCCTTCAACAGGATGTCTGTATCGAAATTGCTTTCGTTTGCATTTGCCTACAACAGAGTTGAGAAGAAGAGCGAAGTTCCATCAGTTAGGGGCAAATTGAATGATGCCAAAGCAGGCCAGAGAAATTTGACTAGGTATTGCTACGACTCACAGAAAAACACTAACCTTCTCGAAGAGCAACTCCATCAGTTGCATGCAGCAGGTCCACCAGATGAGGATGAAGCCAATGCGCCTTCCGATACAGCAACTACCCGGCCTCGACTGCTAGTCTCGGATGTCACCTTGTCCAAAGTTGATGCCGTTCTTCCATCCCAGATTCTTTCTATCGAAGAAAAGGTCTATCTGGTCTGCCGTCTAATCAACCCTTTGGATCTCATGGAACCGCGGATTGTAAATGAAGAAATGAGGATGAGAGCTGATGTATTGTTGGCCAAACTGAGACAAAGGTTTGTGAGCCAAATGCCTTACCGCATTCAGAAGAAAAGCATGCGCGGCCATTGGAGTTTCCAATTGGCCAACGACAATCTATCTGTGGTTGCGGCAGCCATGGTGCTCTCTGATCATGTCGCATCTGACCTTGAGCCCCTTGGGGAAGGTGATTGCCTCTTGGCTGCGACTGCAACCAAGTTTCTGCCATGTGAAAACAATTTGCTGTCAAAAGAGGGAGTCATTCTTTACTTCGATGGAAATAAGAACATGTGGATCGGAGCAGATGTGGCGGTTGGCCAAGAACTTACAGAAAGGCTTGCTGCTCAACGATCGGCGGCTGCGCTCTCCAACCCAAAGCACGATCTTCACCTGAAGTATCCCACCAAGGATTGCGATAGGTCTAAATCCAGAAGAAGGATGGCTACTTCGATGCATTGCACCCTTGTTAGAATGCCCACACCAGCCGCATGCGAGCTTTTGCAGCGGCAGCATCAGACAGTCGCATGCCGGGGGTAGGGCCCTCCGGCATGCGCAAGGACAAGAAACTCTGATACTGGAGACGGGCTNTTGTGATTAATTCTCGCCAAAAGGTGTCAGAACACTTTGACTACTATTTCCTACGTACGTACATCATAAATAACTGGCCCGAAACCTAGTCCGGTTTCAAAATTTGAAAATAACTCCCCCGAAACCTACTCCGGTTTCAAAATCAAAAAGTTACTAATTCCCACGCTAACGTCTTCATTTTCCGAACGAACGAACGAACGCCGGCCGAACGAACGAACGAACAAACGAATGAACGAACCTGAGAACGAGCGACAACTGAAAGAACGAACGAACCTGAACGAACGATGACTGACGAACAATAGCAAACGACCGACCAAAGAAGACGACGTGACCGCAGACCGCACGCACCTCGAGAGATGGACCGCACCGGCACCGGACGACGACCGGCGACGCGCCGGTGCCGCCGCTCTGCGCCATGGCCATGGCAGACGCCACGCCGCCGTCGACGCCATGGACACCACGCCTGAATGATGCCTAGAGACACCGATGGCATCGCCATGTGAACGCTCCCACTTCCACTGCCTCCACCCCCATCTCGACGTAGTACACCGCCAGGTGGACGTCGCCGTGGACAACATGCCTCCACCGATATCGATGCCATGCCGCCATCGACGGACGTTGCCATGGATGCTACCGCTACCATCACGGACGATGCCACCCCGACCCGCCTCCCGTCCTCCGCCGGACGTCCTCCATCATGCATTTGTTGACGTCGTCTTTATCCTCATCGGACGACGATCTCAAGACGAGTACATACCAACGAGCCTCGCAACTCCGCGTCCGACGTCACGACGAGTGAAAGGACGAACCGCGTCGTCCGTCGAAAGATTGAGAAGCGACTGAGACGACGACGGGACGGTGGCGAACGTCGCTCCGTCTCTCCCTTCCTCCAAACGACCTCCGCCGCCCGATAAGCGACGGAGAGGCGAATTTCTGCGCGTTCGGTGACCGGAGGGACGAGGCAGGGGCAGCGAGAGAGCGCGATGGCACGGGGATGCAACACTGAAGAGGAACGGGCGGAAGGCGCGAGCGATCGTCAGGTGCGCGCGCTCGGCCCGCGTCCCCCACCCTCTCCTGCATGCCACCCCTAGCCCAACCTTCGATTGACAACAGCGCCATACCACCTTTCTTGGGACAAGGAAGGGAGCAACGTGAGCAATTGAAACAACAATCAACTGGGCGAGTGAGTTTGGGTCAAAGTCTGTTCCACAAGACAGATATTACACAACAATGGGGGAGGAGGGTTTGTAGAGATTGGTAATAGCCAAACAGTCAGCACCCAGAACAATACTTGAGTGAAAATAATAGGTTAAATTAAAAAACTTGGCCTTTTCAGATGTATCCACTACCTTTGATGGCACTGTGTGCAGACCAAGCGCAGCGCAGTGCCCCTGTGGCATTGCGCTGCCTCACCCCTTTTCTCCCCCCACCCCCGCTTGCTGCTGCCTGTATGCACCACTTCTTTCGCATTAAACTAATCTTCTCCATAAGTTAATATTCAAGAATAAAACGCATAGTACTAATTATTTTCATATCAGTGTCTCTTGAAAGTCATTCATAGTTACCGTAAATATTTCAATTACAGATAGACGAAAATGCTTACACATATTAGCATGTGAAAAGGGTGTCATAAAAGAGATATTGAAAGTGAGTGTGTGATTAAGATTGTTCTGAACAAGCTACCTCATCATTTCCAGCTTTGCACAAGTACCTTAATATTGAATGGAAAGTTATCAGTCAGGCAGAATTGTATGCAACCATCCTAGCATATTTGTGTGTTCCTAGTACTGCTGCGTATTTCGATCAGTCGACTGTTGAGAGTGAAGCAATTCTCTCAAAAGACTATGCCGATGGCGGTATCTTTTTGCTCAGCGAAAGCAACAAGAATCACCTGAGCAATATGACTCAACAGGACGTTGAGAGCACACAGTTCCACATCATGGCTGCGTACCTTCTACACCTGGACTATGAAATGGCTTTGGCCCCTTCTAGAAACTTGTGCGTAGAAGCTTGGATGCGCGGACTGGCGACTGTCAGAGAGCCTTTGGAAGGTTCCACTAACAACAACGGTCAAGGATAGCAATAATGATACATACCATAACACCAGAAATAACGCCGATTCCGTCTCTGGCGACTTTTGCCTTTAACGGCCACCAAAGGGTCTAAAAAATTGTAGTCCCCTCCTCTATGTCAATGCCGTCGATGTGGGGTCCTTTGTCCTCGCCAAGTGTGGCATCGGGGCGAAGGGCAAAGGGCGAAACTGGCAGAGACGTCAGTGACGGTAGACAATACTCCCGACACCGGCATGTTATTGCGTTTTCCCGCAGCCCCAGCAAAAGATCTCTCGCTCCGTTTCCCTGTCCTTGGACTCCCCCCGCGGAGTTGATTGTCGAATCTCTCTGTTGGTGAAAGCTCGGTGCAAGATTTCTTTCCTCGTGAAAAATCGGTGGGAGCGGTGGCCTTGGGGGCGGCGTGCGCCATCTCGGTGGGCTCCTCGGGGAGCAAGAGCACCACGAGCGCCCTTGGTGGCACTGGCGGCGGCAACAAGCGGGCGCGATCGCAAGGCTCCTCAAATTCCCTGTCGTCCAAGTCGTCCTCGTCTGACGGCAGAGGGTACACCGTCGCAGCTCAACGGCTACCTCAAGCCCAATGTCGCCTTCGTGGCATCCTCCGCAGTGGTACCCTCCGCGGCGTCCTCCGCAGTCTCCTCTCTGTTGTCCAAGCCGACCCCCACAGGCACGGCGCACAAACCAAACGCGGCATACGTCACCCACCCTTCCTCGCGACGAGCCACCGCCACCGCGGCCCCACTGCGATAGCTGGGCATGTCCGTTGAGGACAGCCTGAGCCAGCTGAAGGACAATTTATGCTCGGCGACGTCAGTGCGGAGTGCTTCGGCCCCCGCGTCGTCCGCCTCGTAGACAGTGCAACCGGCGACGAGTGACGGGGGCCACGGGAACTGCGAGGGCACCGGCAATCCCGAGGGAGTCCCCTTGTCGTCCTCGTCCGGGATGCAGTACACGCCCTCGGCGCTTACTCGTTGAGTCTCCTCGGCGGCGTTCTTGGGCAGCTTGTTGCGACAAGATGACTCGCTCATCGACCTGGACGTGCTGCCTGTTCTGGACGCGGGCGATGGGACCGGCGCGGAGACGTCGGGCTCCGCTCAACGAGGGATTAGTTCGAGCCCCAGACGTTTGATGGCCAGCCTTGATGCTCGACGACTGATCTTCGAGCTTGACCGCCGACTCAGTCGACGACCGGCCACAGGGAGAGGCGGTGGAAAGTGTGATCTTTTGTCTCTGTTGAGCCTCCCATGCTGCCTTCAGCATTATTATGAATGTCCGTCATCGCTGGGTAGAAAAGCAAGAGAGGCGTCGCTGCCTCGTCATTCAGCTGCAAAATGGGGAATGTTTTTGATCCTACGATTCCTACGTAGAAATCACAGAGTGGGCGGCTGAGTGCCAGTGGTTGTCGGGCGCCAGGTTCGTATGGCGGGTCGCATGGTCGGTCAGTCTCAGCATCTACGAAGTGGTTGGGATTGGTTATGTTCAAATCTTGACAAAAATACGGTTTAATAAGCTAATACATAATATGCAATATTCAAATCAATCAAGAAAAATGATATCAATAGAGTTTGCTTAAAACTGGATATCACAAAAATAAAGAAGTGCTCTACAATCCGTCATCACTCGACACAACATCACTATCGGTATCCATACCTTCACTCTCCGAGAATCAATCCTGTATTTGACTCCTCACAGCCTAAACCCTGGTGTACCATTGTTGGTAGCCTCAAGCTGTGGATTAACTATGGGCTAGTAGTGTTTGTGTCCTCGCTTCGCACTGTTTGCATATGTCAAAAGGTCTCCGATAGTCCTGCTAGCTGCTATTGTGATGGTGAATGTCTCCTCCCTGCACTTGGAGGGGAAGGATGGTTCAAATATCATTTGCAGTAGTTTTCAATCTCTCCCCTTTTTATCCCACCCCCCAATCCTGTACTTCAATGATAAAATCATTGTTCTTAAGGGCTAATGCATGCAATACATTATGTCCCCATTAGTGATACTTACTAGGCTTAATATAACAATGTGCTTCAAACAAGGGGCATACAAATGTTATGACCTCAAACTCTTGTGTGTGAGTAGAATTTGTAGGCAGGTGTGACTGGATTAGTCATGACATACTCATGGTACTAATCAGTAACCGGCCACGATGGTTCTGGATGGTACAGGACTGCACCCTGGACATACTAGTAATTGGAAATCCTTGCTAATGGGACTTGCTTGTGATAGGGGTTTTGAGGCTTTCAGTATACCCTTGCAATACATTGGGCAGAAAATACAGGGTAACACGAGAGACCACAGCGCTGTTTTGGAGGCACAGCTACGGCGACTGTGGATCAAGGGGGTGAACAGCAGCAAGGGCAAGAAGCTAGGACTCGAGCTAGACAACGTTGCAGTGAATCTGTCATATAGACAGTTGAGTGATGACAATGACAATGACAACAATGATGATAATAATAATAATTTAGCAAATTAACAGAAAGACTACAAGGGGTTGTATTGGCCTAGGGCCTGTTCCATTGCCATGTTACTCCACAGCAAGGTTACCCCGAGGCGACGGTAGAAACACCTGCCCGTCAGCGCCGTGCGCCGGGAAGAGGTTGATGGTGCAACCGATGTGTTGTCAAACTACGTAATGTTGGTACATACGGTACTTGGTCACGGATCGGCAAAAAAAAACTCTCTCTCTCGCTAGGTACGTACCTAACTAAATCGACCGCCAAATTTGGCCTGAAGTTCCCCCCCGATTTCACCCCCGGATCCCAAATGTCAAGGTGGCGTATCATTCCTCATTTCATGGAGAATGGTACGTTTCAATCGGCGTCAACATTGGCGGCGATCCGGCCGTGCTAGAGAGGGGGAACTAGAGGGCATTGAACTGTGGGTTCTCTATTTTTTTGCTCACTATATTGTAGAGTAGGTAGATAAAAACACCGACAACGCGTCAGACGCCACACAACACAACACAACACACAACCGACGACACGCGAGCAACGAGAAGAGAGCGAGACCATGGCGTCCGCCGCGTCAACGTCCGCGCTGCAGCCGTATGGGCTCTGGCACCTACCCCCGTGGTCAATTCGATAGCTGATGACCCCAGCTATTGATCCAGAGCGGTGGGGCGCTGGGGGTGGAATCCAGGGCTGCTGAAAACTTGGACATAAAATTATAGAAAAATAACAGTAATTTTTAATAGCTGCTAGTCTTTAGAAGTTAATACCGCCGCGGCATTAGATAGTTACGCCGCGCGGCGCTGCCCAGCCCTTCCCCACTTGAATGGGAAGGGCCTTGACCCTACCTGCGCGTTCGTTACCCCTCGAGGTTCCGACGTATCGTCTCCGACGCTCGCGATGAGTCGATTCGATCGATCGCCATCGGGATACAACTAATTTGATAAAGGTAGTTGTGCTTAACCAATTCCGGCAAAAAAAACATAGCCATGCTCCCAGCAATGTCAACCTTCGATTCGCTTGTTGGGAGCAGTGGGGGGACAGCGTGGCCGTCGCTGCGGCTCCATTTCCGCTGGACCGGGGGGGGGTCGATCATGGTCGAGCGTCAAAAACTCGAAAGGACGTTAATCTAGAGGCCACGAAGTATTTTTAGATATAACAACTAAATAAAAAATCAAATGCAAATTTCCTATAGTTCGTCTGTCGGCCCGAAAAATTGCCGAAAATTGATTTTGTGTCGTAGAGTTTTAACCGTGCTACGAATTCCTACTCTATGTAGGAATCAAAAGATCCGTGACCAAGAATGCATTACCTGGGTTGACAACATGTCATCATAATACCCTCTTTTCTGGATGGTGGGGATGGCGAACCCAGGATAAATGCTAGAGCACAGAGTGCGGTCTCTTTAACCCCACCGTCCTCTTTTCTCTCGCGTCCTCTTTTTTATCTGTGCTCTAGGTCTAATGTGGCTTCGTCTGACATCGCAGACACCCCTCCCGGTGGCCTTTTTGAAGCGCTGGAATCATATCGCCATCATCGTCTTCATCTTTGCACGTCGATTGCCCTTTTGTTGTAGCCGCGTCGGCCGTCTTGCCTCGGGGAGCATCGTGAGCCTCCCTCGTACGTTAGTTGATTCGAAAATTCAAAAGATTAAAAACCTTCAGCGCTCGCGTCATACACTGTGGGTCGTAAGCCTGACCCATTCACCTTTCCTTGCACCTGTCATAAGTTGATACTTGGTAGCTTGGCGTTATCGTGTGATAAGTTTAAAGTTTAGTTTTATCTAACTACTTATGAAGTGTCGGCCCGATACCGGCGAAACAAGCTGCTTGAATTAGCAGCTTTTTCGTCGGCCAGAAAAGAACAGATCGCAAGTAGCCATCATCGAACTGCCAACAGAGGGAAAAAAGCTCTCATGAGAGCCCCTGGTTGATTGCATCCACTGCCATCCGTCTGCAAAAGATGGAAGTCGCCGCCGCAGCCGCCGCCGCACCCACCGGTGATGTTCTGGCTGCTGTTGATGTGTGTGGTCTCGCGCGTCGCCTCGTGCCGCACGTTGCGTCCTGTGGGGCTAATGGCAGGTGACGGCTGGTAATATTTACCTAGAGAGAAAATAGAGTTCATCTCAGGAGAGAGCTGACCATCAATGGCCTCTCCTTGCGATGAGAATGGACAACGTTAACGCCATTTTTAGCAATACTACACGACTTGAAGTTATGCTAGATCTTCTTACTTTTTTATTTGGGGAGTTCCAGGGGGTGAACCTGAGTCGCAACGGTAGGCCATCGAAATGTCATCATATTTTGCTAACTAAGTTTTTGTAACAAAAAGTCCGTCCTATGTAGAGACCAGTTCACGTAGGAAAAAGGTCTCTAAACCACTTGAAATTCCCGAACAGATCGCTAAAGATAAAGGGGCCGTTTCCAGTTACAGTGTTTCTTGTTCTCTGCACATATTGGAGGGCCCTACCGCAGCATGCGGCTGTCTGGTGCTGCTGCTGAAAATTTCGCCTGTGGCTGGTGTGGGCATTCGAACGAGGAAGTCTGCTGAGTTCTGCCCCGAAGAAATCCCTGCCATTGCATCATATCTTGTATCAGGCACTGGAGCTGACCATGCAGCCCTTTGACCCATATAGGTCCAAACCCTCCCCATTCGTTCCAAAGAACCGTGTTATAAGTGGGGCCATCAGGGGACATATCTGCCCCACATAGGTGGGGATCTCGACCTGGAAGATGGGGTCCTCCATAATATACTCAAACACGTCCGGTGGTGAGAGAATATGATCTGCCCAGTCATCGGTGGGTTCCCCTCCCAAGACCTACGCTCGTACAGGTGCCAGGGGACGGTCTCGTTTCATACGGGCTCCAAGGTCCCTCGCCAGTGCTATGTACCTCCAGGATGCGAGTCAGGGCGTTCATGAGAGAGTCCGGTCAGGAGCCGTCCTGTGGTGGTCACTGGCCAAATTCCAGTTCGTAGAAAACGGGAATAATAGCGATCAATCCCATCAATCCTATCGCCAATGTCGAATGACACCAACCATCCAGCCAACAACGACAACGACAGAGCGAGACGAGAGAAGCCTCCCAGAAGCTCCCAGCCAGACCAGCCATGGCGGCACCAAGAAGCAAACAAGATGGCGGTGATGAGATTGCGGGCGGCTTTGCCGGCCGTCTGTCGCGGACGGATGCTCTTGCAGGCGGCAATCGCGGCATGCAATGCAATGATGCATGACATGACGGCTGGTCCCTTTCGGCGAAACGGATGGAGTCTGTCGAAGCTGTCGAAGCCGAAGCCCGATCTTTTGCTTTTGAGCGCCCAATGACGAGCCGCGTTGTCGTTAGTCGCAGTACGGTTTCTAGGCTTCGATCATTATTTTTTGGCGTTGGCAAAGCAAAGGCAACAACAGCCAACAGCGCTCGGCTTGGATTGGGTAGGTCCTCCATCGCTCGGACCAACGTCAACGTACGTGCGTGCTGCGTGCCGAGAGAGAGCAATTCGAACTGAGACCGGAGGGCGGAAGGGCGGACTCTTCGGCGGCCATGGAACCGCGGCGACCGGTGCAGAGGAAGAAGAGGAGGAGGAGGAGGGCGCGCCCCGCGTTCGAGCCTTCCGCCCGGATAGCCGTCGTCGTCGTTGCCATCGTCGTCGTCGCCCGCTCAGCCGCCGCGACGTCCGCGACGCCAACCTCGCGCGCCGCCGAGATGACGGGCTTCGCCGGTCGATCCCTGCTGCGGACGCGGGCCGTCCGCCGCGCCGGCGCGCTCGCGCTGCGCGCCGAGAAGTCCTCCCCGCCTCTTCCCACTTCGACGCGCTTCGCGCCCCTCCCGCTTCCGCACCCGCTCCCGACCGCCGCCGCCGCGGCGTCGCCCCTCGCTCCTCCCCTCTGGTCCCCGACCGCCCCCTCGGCCCCATCGTACTCCGTCGCCGCGGGCATCCCCGATCGGGACTCCGAGGAGCGCGCCGTCGTCCCCCCGGATCCGGGCGCCGACAACTTCAGCCGCTACTCCAAGTTCCTCGTGCGGAATTCCAACGGCGTCGACGGACTCTCGGGGCGGTCGAGTCCGGGGGCGGCGGGAGGGGAGGAGGAGGAAGAGCCGATTCGATGGGTCGACTCGCTCGGCGCGGAGGGGCGCTCGTCGGCCGCAGTACCCGACGAGGAGGATCGCGACCCCGGGGTCGTCCCGCGTCCGTTCTCGTTGCTGTCGTGGAACGTCCTCGCGCAGAACCTGTACGAGGCCCAACACCGTCGGATGCGGATCCAGAAGGTGGCCCTGTCCGCGCCCGGAGCGCAGCGCGAGGCGCCCGTGCCGCCGTCGCCCCGTCCCCACCCCTGGCCCCTCCGCGCGCGCCGCATCCTCGAGGTGCTGACGCGCGCCGACGCCGACGTGATCTGCTTGCAGGAGTGCGAGCTCCGCTCCTTCGCGACCGACCTGGCCCCCGCGCTGTCGCGCGCGGGGTACGACGGCGCGGCCCAGGAGGACGATCGGCCGGATCGACCGACGGGGACGCACGAGGCGACGCGGCACCGAGAGCCGCGGCATCACATCGTCGCGACGTTCTGGAGGAGAAATAAGTTTGAGGCGGTGGGGGAGGCGAGCGTCCGGACGAGGAGCATGACTGTGGTGCTGCGGCAGAAGGCGAGCGACGAGGACGGGGACGACGGCGGCGTCGCGTCGGCGCGGCCGACGGTGGCCGTGGTCAACGTCCACCTCGAGGGACACCCGCGTCGGTTCTCGGAGCGGACGCACCAGCTGCAGCACGCCATGTCCGACCTGGCCAAGCGGATCGCGCAAGAGGGCGAGGGGGAGACGTCGAATCCGAACGAGGGCGCGCGAGACGTCCCCTCGGACCGAATCGGCGACCTCAACGCCCTCGTCCTCGCCGGGGACTTCAACTGCGAGCTCCGATCCTCGGCGTGCTCGGCCTACCTCCGCATGGGACGGCTCGGACGTCGCGCCGGCCTCGGCGGCGTCCACGGCGAGGGATCCCTCGCCTTGCCCCCCTCCCTCCTCGGGTCGACCGAGGCCGCGGAAGTCCTCCACCCCATCTTGGAATGGGGGCGTCCCCTGCCGGAGGAGGAGGTGAGCGACGTCGACCCCCACCCCTTTAGGCGGTGCGGTATGACGAGCGCCTATCCATCGCGGTTGGGGGATGCGGACGCAAGCGAGCACTTCACGTTCTGCAGCGAACTGACGCGACGTCCGGTGCCGGGGCTGGATCAGGTGTGGTACACCGGCGCGACGTTGGATCGACGGGCGCTGCGGAGGACGATCGCGGACGACGCCGGGCCGACGTGGGAGCGATACTTCTACGACGAGGAAGAGGTCGCGGCACGGAGGGAGGAGGAGCGGAGGAGGGTGCTGACGACGGGATTGCCTTCCCCGGACGGGCGGTATCCCAGCGACCACCTCCCCGTCGGGGCGGCGTTCGACTGGAAGCTCGACGAGCGCGGGGACGACGGCTCGGGCGCGAACGATTCCGACGGCTCGTGTGCGGAGGGGAAGGAGGTGCGATGCCTCCACGTCGTGGACGCGGAGGGGAACGACGTCCGCGAGATCTTACCGCGCGCCGCGCCGCGGCCGACCTTCGACGATCCGCGAGAGGAGCTCGCGCACCTCGTCGCGCATTGCCCGTACGACTCGCCCCGACAGTCGTCGGACGTGCGCTTCGTCCTGAGCGCGCTGGACCCGCCGTTGGACCCCGTGAAGAGGGAACGTCCCGCCGCGGGGCAGCTGGAGCAGCTCGCCGCAAGGAGGGAGCGGAAGGCCGAGCTGCTGTCGACGGCGTCGGCGGGGGTGCGGCCGTGGCTGCGGGACATCTGGAAGGCGAGCAAGCGGGCCGGGAAGTGGGAGCGGCGGCAGCGGATGATGGAGGAAAAGTCCAGGGCGACGGAAGAGGGCAAGAGATGACGAAACGAAGCTACATTCGTGCGTTCGTGCCCTCTGATTGACTATGTTCACCGTCACGCACTGAAGATCGTTGTGGCCACGACCCAATTCAGCTCCATCCTATTTCCTGGAAACTTCTTGGAATCTTTCCCTGGATAACCAGGGCTCGCGTAACAGGATACATGATGCAGCGGCGGCCGCCGCCTTTCA
>JALLPA010006420.1:0-10639 GCA_036939895.1 Thalassiosira exigua | reverse complement strand
TAGCTCTGCTTCGCACGACTGAAAAAACTTAGCTGAGTTTAGGAGCTCTAAGGCCGAAGCTTGGATATATTAGATAGTCTTGGGGTAATAATTTTATAAGACTACGTACGTTCATACGTGATCCGATCGACCCTTCGGCCGCCAAAAATGGCGGTTGAATATCACATCGATCAAAGCCTGCCCGTTCCCATGCCATGTAAGCTTCATGAGGGAATTCAACTCCGACATAAAGAACACAGCCCGGGAAGTAACGCTCATGAGCTTGCATTGGCGTTGCCTTAATTTTTGCTTTTGGGCTGTGCGTGCCATAGCCGCCGTTACTGTTACGCCATGGCGAACGAACAGGAGGAGAAGAGGAGCACCGACCCCTTCGTGTGCGGCGGCGACGAGGAAGGTGGCCGTCCTCAGACTGCCGCCGCCGAACGGAAAGTCGATGACGGCGACGCCTGCTCGACGCGCGACGCATCGCCGACGCATCGCCGGGAGGGCGACGAAGAGTCGCAGCAGACGGCGTCGTCCTCTGCACGTGACGATGATGGCTCCACCGATGGCGATGGCGCCGACGAAGGCGGCGGCGCCGTCCAACACGCTTCTGCCGCCGCATACCAACGCAAGGTCCGCGTGCTGACGGCCCTCGGCGGCATCTGGTGCGCCGCCGTCCTTGCCCTGGTCGTGTTTGCCGCCGACGACGCCGCCCGGGGACGGCGACACGCCAACAAATATGGAAATGGAAATCACGACTGGAGCAAGGTCCCGCCTGAGGGCGTCATCGCCGTGTCTCAATATAGTGGAGGCGACGGGCGAGGGGAGACGCCGGATCGGGCGATGGAAATGCCCGCATCGTCCGGCGAACGCCAGGGCCCTTCTCCTGAAGTCATCCTTCCCGGGGTCTCTGAACACCAAGAACAAGGCGCGCCAGACTGGGATACAGAGATGCCAAGCGAGCAAGGTAGCACGGAGCAAAGCACCGCGCCCGAAGACTTCCCTTCGGGTCTGAGAAGCGGGCGAAGCGAAGGTTCTCAAGCTGCATCCGCAGAAGCAGCATCGTCCGGCGGACGGCAGGACCCTACTTCTGGATTTACCCCGTATCCAGAGCAAATTTGAAGCCTGGCAAGAAGTCATCTAAATAGGGTGTAATACCAAGTACCTTTGCTGCCTCTTTATAGACAGCGCGGCAATTGAGGTCAATCATGAAATGACACAGAACACAAAAAGGGTGGGAAAAGTTGACACACATAGCTTGATAAATTGATGTGGTTTTACAGAAGTTCTACAATAGCACCCTGGGAGTTTGGGAACATTAGCATTGAGGGTATCGTATGGTACTCTCGTCAACCTAACAACGACTTCACCCTATCGGCTGAATTTATCGTTGTGCTTGAAACTGGGACTTCCCAAGTAGGTAGGGTCAGGCAATCAGCCATGTTGAGGTAATGCCACTAGATAACTCTCACAGGTATTGCGATTGCACAGGATGGGTACGTTAGCTGCCGACCCGAACCGGTTGTATTGAATGATCTATCTTGATAAAACCGAACAGCAGCAGAAGAAGGAAGAACTCATTCCTAACCGTTACAATGAATAAGCACCCTAGTGTGCTTTTTGAATGGATGCAAATGTTATTCCTGTCTTGGGTCCATCGCATGCGGGAAGCGATAACGTCATGCAATCAGTCGACTGTCAAAGAAGTTTCCATCCCCTCTCACTCCAACTCGTCGTCGCCCAGGATTTCCGTCCTTTGACTCGTGGCCAAGTCGCCTTCGCCCTTCTTCCCCCCTCCCTCCTCGCCGACCTCGTCGTCCCCTTCCTCGGCGTACACGTCCTCGGCCGGGCTCCAAACCTGCAGCACGTTGTCCTCGCTCACGCCCGCCAGGCACCAGTCGTACCCCGGGTTCCACGAGAAGTCGTTGACCTTGGACGTGTGCCCGCCGTGCAGGAAGAGGAGTTCCGGGGGACCGTCCTCGGCGTCCTCGGGAGTCTGCTCGGCGCCGATGCGGCTCAGGTCCCAGAGGGCGATCCGTCGATCCGCGGAGCAGGAGGCGAGGACGGACTCGTCGTGGGGGGACCAGTGGACGGCGAAGACTTGGTCCGTGTGGCCCTCGAGGGTCTGAAGCGGACTGCGCGAGAGATGAGAGGGGGCGAGAGATTCGATTTCGCTCGCTTGCGGCGAGGTACATTGGCGCAAGATGCATTCGCGGTGACGCATGTCACGAAGCAAGGTCGTTGCAACTGGGTTCGATTCCATTTGATGCCTTTTTGAACACCGATTCACGCAAGCAGCCCGTCGTCGTGCCGAAACAGCCAGCCTCGAGGTTAAATGAAAAATCAGAAACTGCGAGAGGCCCCAACTGAGAGAGGCAGCAACCGCTCGAATAGCCACCCACACTTTCCATGAGAACAAAACGTCGCTTCGCCCTCTCTAGAGGATATCACTCACCGCTTCAGGTTCCTCATGTCCCACAGCTTGACCACCTTGTCCGACCCTCCCGTCGCGAACAAGAACTCGTTGACGGGATGGAACTCCAGGCTGTTCACGTCCCCCCCGTGCGCCCCCTCCACCACGTGCACCGGCTTCTCCCGCTTCCCCTCCCGCACGTCCCACAAACACACCAGCCGATCGTCGCCGCAGCTTCCCACCATGTTCGCGTCGCGATTGTGCCAGTCCACGTCCTCCACGACGTCCGCGTGGCGCTTCAGCACCGCCTCGGGACGGACGACGACGCCGCTCTTCCCGGAGTTCAGCGCCTCGCATACGTTCCACAGGCACACGTTCCCGTCCTCGGCGCACGTGACGAGCCGTCCCTCGCCCTCCGTCCCGGGTGCCGAGCACCACGCCACGCCGTACCCCTCCCCCTCGTGCCCGCGCAGCACGACTTGGGGGTCGGGGGAGACGTCGCCCTTCCCCTCGGGGGGAAACGACGCGTGGCGGCTCAGGTCCCAGACGTACGCGTCCTTCCCCGGTCCGCGGGTGGCCACGACGAAGTGGTTGCGCGGGTCGTGGCGGGCGCGGTTCACCTCGCCGTCGTGGGGGATCTTCATCTTGATCTCGATCTTGCCGACGCGATCGATCCCGGAGGCGGCGTGGTGGCCGCCGAGCTCGTCTTTCTCCTCGTTGTAGTTCGAGGCCGGCAGGGGGGCGTCGACGACGGAGGCGCCGGCGACGGATTTCGGGGAGGGGTTGCCGCCGTCGGTCTTTTGCTTCTTGCTGGCCTGCTCCTTGTCCTTTTCCTGCGTGCGAAAGGGAGAGATGAGTCGCCAGAGGTGAGGAGGTTGCGTTGTGTTTGCCCCGTTGAAGGCACGGTTTGTTGTCCAACTAAAGCGTAGCAGACAAATCCTCGTAGCTTCCGTACGAGCACATTGTTTTCCCCTGGAGCTCCCGTACAAATCAATGGCATTTGCAACGGCACCAATGCCATAGGTCGGGTCTTGTTGCACCAACAGCAGCGGAGTTTGGCGGCAGCAAGACACGGACGACACGGGCCAGGGGGCTAAATCACGTCCGGCGCCGCCGCCGATCCTCTTCGTCGCTCTCCGGCGAGCCCGCCAAATTTTCCCTTCCGCGAGCTCAATCCAGACTCGCCCGGCGACCTCCGCCGGATATTTTCGGGCGCGAACCTCCGGAATCGCAAGGGAGTTCCCACGGGCCCCGATGGCAATTCCCAAAGACGGTCGCTTCCGAGGTCGAATTCGTTCGGGGTTTCGTCGTCGCCTCGGGTCGCGACCATCTCGTCCGCCGCCGGACCGGGTCCCCGAGGCGCTTCGCGTTCGTCGACGCCGCTCCGTCCGACCTTCGATCGGAAGCGCAATTCTCCCCGCGAACCATCGCTCCGTCGAAGACGCGAATCGCGTTGGCGTCGGCGCTCTCCGCATTGCGATGCGTTCGCATTGCTTGCGTGCAATGCATTGCGGTTCATTGATGAGCACGTGGCATCCTGCCTTCGAGATTGGGCTCGAAGACCGATGCTCGAGGGCCTCACTTTGACCGCGAGAAGGGACTTCTTCGCCAGCATCGTTCGCGCTGCACTTCGCTGCTCGTCGATCGGAAGGTGGCCAGAGATCCGAAACGAACCCCCCGCCTCTTGGTCTTCGTCGAGCGACGACCGCATCGCCGTTGCAAATCCGTGGCAGCATTTTTGCGATGCGATCGATGTTTGGAGAAACGTCGCGTCGGAACGAAACTCCCCGTGGGAGGGACGAGGCGCATTCTCGAGGTCTCATGTGCGCTGGGCGGCGCTACGTCCTCGGCGGGCAATGAATCCATCGGCCAACGATCGACGAACGACGATCGGCGACCAATGACGGAACTAGGATCTCGCCCTTCGATCGACTCCCCAGATCCCCCCCAGCCCCAAAGGTCCGATCACGAAACGAGCGCCACAACTCACCCCCTCCTCCTCCTCCTCCTCCTCTTTCCCCGTCCGATGGTCGATCGTCGCGTCCTCCCGCGGCAAATTCACGCTCGCGACCATCAAGTAATTCCGCTCCCCCCCCGCGGTGTGCGTCCCCATCAGGAGCTCGTGCTGCTCGGCCGGAGGGGACGACGCGCCGCCGCTATTCCCCCCCCCTCCCGCGACCGTCGTCGTCCCGACCTTCTCTCCTCCTCCGCCGTTCAATTCCTTCTTCACGGGGAGCCACTGGCACGCGAGGCTCGGCCACTCCAAGCCGTGGGTCAAGACGAAGTCGTACAGGAACGGGGTGTTCTTCTTCCAGATCTTGTACTCTTGGTGGATGAGGCGCTCTTCGAGCTGGGACGCGAGGGCCGATTGCTGCTGCTGCTGCTGACGTTGTTGGGCGGACGCGGCGGAGGCGGAGGAGGACCCGGGGGGAGGGGGGGAGGAGGAGGACGCCATGGTTGCTTTCCGTCGCGGTTTGTGTCGATTTATGTGCACAAAAAATAATGAGGTTGTCTTTTGCAACTCATGTCATTGGCGAGGCATATTATCAATTCCCACTTTGAATGAAATGGCGCGCCAGTCACCACCTCTCCCGCCATATTTGTGTCCAAGAGAGGAGGGGAAGTTTTAGTTTGAAAGAGAAAAGAAGGTTTTGTTTTTGTGGGAGAGGGGGTGTGTGTATCGTACCTACCTACATAAAAGGCGTTGTAGAGGAGATGGAGAGGTGTCCAGCCAAGTGCCAACAGGTGCCCGCCTCTCACTCTCTTTCTCTGAGAGTGAAAAGCTCCATCCGTGCTCAAAGTGGGCCCTTTGTCGCCACTTGGTACTTGTTGAGAGGGATGAAAGCGCTGCCTTCGTAACAGATCTGGCTTGAGTAAATGAGGCAGTAGAATCCTCAAAACTGAGACAACATCTGGACTGAGCAAAGTGGCAGGGGTGCTGGGGGGAGTCTAGCCCTTCTGTCCAGAACCTCAAGTTTATATTTCTTGAGCGAAGTTTGACATTCAAAAACAAGTTTCGAATGATGAAACATGAGTTCCGTAGAACTTTTGTGTTTGTGTTTCCTCGCACTCAGACCTCATTGCATGTGCCCGAGCTCGAAAGCTCAGAATATGGGTAAACGGCCTTTCCCCCCGGAGCCTTAGTTAACACACACAAAACGTATCTATTCCTTTGTAGAAATGACCCACAACTAAGAAGGGATGTAAAACATTCAACACATATTTATTCCGTTTGACGTACAAAAAGGACTACCTTCAAGCTTCGTAAACATAGCCTCAGAAAAGAGTGTATGTGAATGTCAATTTTTTCTGTTTTACAATACTTAAAAAGATAAATTTGGGGCCTTTGTCGTGGAGGAGGTCAACTTTTTAGATAGGTCGAAGTAGTCATTCTTTTGCATGTGATGATCATGCTGCCAACAGATAACATTATCAAATCAAAATGACTCACTCACTCACCTATCCCTTCTTTGGCAACTTTTTATCTTGGAGGAAGCAAATGCAACTGAAATTGACAGCTCTATAAAAGGATACATTTACAATGAAGAAATGAAGTCTATTTTACTTATACCTTGCTCTTGGAGAGCAGTGGTCTGTGTCCAATGTAGCCAGTATTTTAGTCCCAAGACTCATCCTGAGCCCTTAGTAGTCCATTGCCACTACTTTCCATGTCTAACGACTTTTGTACTTCCCTGTCAATTACCCAGCCATCTTCGGCATCGGATAATCCTAAAGTCATCCATGACAAATTTATTATACCTTCACTGATGATTAAATTCCAATAATGCAGACTTGATGCAATGTGTACGATGGAATGTCGTACTGTTGGCTGTCCAGTTGACGACTTCCATTGTTAAATGATTGACACGCGGCTACTCAGGCTTTGATTGCTAATATATTTTGTTGTTACGAACTGACGCTCGGCTAATCACTTCTTGTTGCGTGCTTGTTGCGTGTGGAATCAGTTCCGTTTCGAGTTTTTTTATTTTCTAACGTAAGGTAAATTGTTAGAACGAAAAGATTTTTCATCTAACTCGAACAGGTTCTTTTCGTTGTTTTGGTCTTTTGTTCGTTGTTATCACAGGAATAAAAACCTCTCCGGAAACTGTCAAGTTTTCCGTTATGTTTTTAATAGCATCGCAATTAATCTGGTTTTCGGAAATTTTTGACACAAGTTTTTGCAAAGGTTTTTTGTAAGACGGCCGGACGCATGGACGCACAGAACTTTTTGGACTTTCCGCCATAGCTCTGCTTCACAAGACTGAAAAACTTAGGGGCGGTATTCGCGCTCCCACACAACTTTTTTACATACAAGTCGCACACCTACCACATCAGGTCCCGTCTTCGCGGCATTCCTCTCCCTCGTTTCCACCATCCAAGCATTGGCAAATGCGGAGGTCACTTGTACCCTGCCCTCACTTGGCGTCTCCGCAGCAGGTTCCATCTGCACGGCATTTCTCCCCCAAATTTCTACCATTGGTGCACTTTTGACATGTTTCATAGTAGTGAAAGCCTCGTACACTACATTCATAACCCGCACAGCATTCAAGTGCACCTACCTTAGCTACCTTTGAAGTCAATACATAGTTGCTTTTAGTGGTATTGCAACAACTACTACCTACTACTATTGATCTAGCCATTCTCACCTTGCCAATAATTGTCAGGATATGTCATTCAGTTATACTTCTCGGTGAGACTACGCGCAACAACTGTTCATACTACTTATCCTTTTACCTTTCTGCAACAATACGAAATTTGAAGCATTGCCGATATTAACCTATATTATAGCAGTACCAATGGTGATATTGTTCCGCCCTTAAATTGTCAATTTCAAGTTGTTAGCTAATGCCAGGCATTTATCAAGTTCAGGCGAAGGAATTGTAGCTGTGAGTGAAATACTAGTCCAAAAATAATGATACGGTGTGTGTATTACATTTAATAGTTCAAAATATTTTTTTCACTCGTACCTACTGTGGTTTCTTGTCATGTGCATGATACGCTTGGCGTGGTACTTACATAGTTAGCCCGATCCTTTCTTCTTTCTTCGGACAAAAACGAGAAGAAATGATCTAAGAGTATCTAAGAACATCAAAGATCATGTCATTGGAATGATGTAGCGGCTAAAAAAGTCTCGATGACATCTAGTATTGAGAGAAAACGACCTTAATACACGCCACTTTTCTTCATGAAAACCCACGCTCAATGGAAATACTACAAATTTGATATTTCAAATAACCTTAATGCTTCGAACAGTTACTAACGAGAGTATGTACTTAAGTGAATAAGTCATGCAAGTTAGGTAGTAGATGTGTACTTTGGGATCAATAAAAATAGGTATATTTCATTCTTAATGCAGGAATGACTCCAAATGCATGAATTTATGTTTATTTAATGGAAATTATTGCCAAAATATTCCAATGTAAAATAAAAATGATACTAATCTTTTGACAGTCTCCACAAAGTCAAGGTCCAGTGAAATTGAAAAGATGGCGCGTTGTCTTCCTGCCGAATCAAACGCGCGGGCTTTCGGAAGAGTGCCGCGCGCACCGAAACATTTGTTTTGGCGAGTTTTGCAAAATCATTTTCACTTTGTTTGCTAACGAATCAGTCGCCGATATTGCCAAAACATTGAAGCAAACGTCTCGCGCGCTGAAATCTCAAGCGAACTGCTAAAAATGACAAAAAAATAAATTTGACCATGATGGCCGCCGCTGCCGCCGCTCGTCCTCTCGTCCCTTTTTCGTCCGCCTCTGTCGTCATGGCGTCCCTCCGTTTTCCGATCCTCGTCCCGCCGCCATTGGTCCTGCCACCGCCTTACCATTATTTGCCGTCCGTTCGGAGCGCCGACCTTGCAACCGACGCTCGCACGCGGTCCACAAGAAACGACGCCGACGCCAAGGCCTAGGATTTATTTCGGAGGGGCAAAGGACGAGGCCTCGTCATCTGCCGCAGTTGCCGTCGCTGTCTCCCGCCGCCGCCGCCGCCGCCACCACTGTGAAAAGGACGACACAGACCGCGAAAAGGAGGAGGGCAAGGAAAGGAGGACGGCGAGGGGGCGAGACGGCAGCGCACGAACTGTCGTCAAACTGCCGCCAAAATTGCCTCGCCCGCAGAACGGATGCGACGAGCAACGACACAAGAAAGCGCCGCTGTCGCTCGTTTGCGGTCTAAGGGAGATATACCGCCCGCTCGTCGCCCCCTCGCGAGAATGAACGGCAGCGGCGGGGGGCAAGAGAGAGCGAGAGCGAGCGCTGCCGGTGCCAAATGATGCAAAAATCAACCGCGGGCGCGGGAGGGCGGCATCGATCTCATCCAGATCAGGGATCAACGTCCGGGCAGGGAGGGGGGATTGCATTATCTCCCCTCCCTTCCCTCTCTCTCTCGGTGTGTCGGACGCGCGGAGGCAGGGAGAGGGACGGACGATCGGGAGAGAGGGGCCTCCGACTCGCCAAATCAACAACTACCTTGAATGCCTGCCCCTCCCTTGAGGCACAATGTCCCTCCTGGGCTTCGGCCTCAGCTTCTGCATCCGCCAACCTCACCCTACCAACAAAACCGAGGCCACCTTCAGCCGATTCCGCAACTACATCCGCTGCCTCCACTGGCTCCAATCCAACCCCACCAAAGAAGAGATGGAGTACAACCTCAAGCTCTACCTCAGATCCAACTACATCTTTGAAGAAGCCAAGTAAGGAACAACTTCGAGCACGCCTACCACCTCGCCCAGCGTCGCTACAACCGTCGACGCGCTCCCAACCTAATCTCTTGATAGTTCATGCTACTCTTCTTCATCCACCGCAACAGCGACCCCATCACCGTCAACACTGACAAGAACACCACCGCAGCAAGCATCATGCTCCACCAGCCTACAGTTACAAAGCCTTTGACGAACACCTCGGCAACAAGCACAACACAAGCGCATCACCAAAGCAATGGCGCTGCGCCTACAACACCAACTTTGCTATCGCCTATGGACGTGGATGTCTCTCCATTGCCTCCCAAAGCATGAGCGACCCCCCCTCCGCCACGCAGTCAAACGCTTCCCCAATAAGCTGGCCCGCTTCTACATGACCGCCAAAGCCCACAAGTGCCCCATCAAAATGCGTCCCATCATCTGCTGCACAGGCACTTTCATGAACCACTGGAGTCAATGGCTTGACTTCCAACTGAAAAAGTTGAGGCCATTTGTCCCTACCTACGTCACATGGACACCAAGCACATTCTTGACCGTCAATTCTGCTCCGTACGATGGGAAGCTCGACTTGACGAAGAACGAGGAAAACTTACTCAATCTACACTTGGTAGATTCCGGTCACAAGCACTCTGAAGGGTCTAGCTTCGAAAGTCCGTCGCCTGAGGTTATCAAACAATCGTGTCGATACGTGAGGGTTGGGCGATCAATCAATCGCACCACCATCACTGTGAAACTCCAACGAGAGATCGCAAGGTACGTGATCGGCACTCACCGGACGCTCCAAGAGCATTTCTCTCCAATCGCCGATCAAAGGAGGAAGACTTGGCGACTCTGGGTGAATGCTGATGTGGCCGAAGACGTCTTCCACAAGCTCCACCTCCCCTACATAGCTTCCTATTTTGGGAGCACGTGGGACGCCCCCGTCCCCCAAGGCGTGGCTCCCAAGGACATCATCCCGACAGTGCTCGACCTCGTTAAGCACAAGATCACCGAGCTCCTTGTGTGCATGTTTGTCCTCCCAACGTCAAACCTGGAATCCACCATGGACCAAAGGAGCAGGCGAAACATGGGGTCAGTTAAGGTGGCGAGCGACGAGATAGTGCCAGGGAGGTCAGCGCGCAAGCACAGGCAACTTATCCCCGAGCCAGTATCGCCTGAAGAGGAGGAGGACGAGGACGTCTGTGAGGACGGCCCCATCAAGGCAACACTGAGGCTATTTAACAAGGGTAAACTTACCAAGTTGTGGCGCGACGGAGAGCACGAGGAAGTCGGGCGTCGCGAGATCACTCTACTGTTGGTAGCTCATAAGGGACAGGGCTTGACCTACGCCAACTACATCGTCCATGACTGCAGCAGCAGTTGACCATCTTGAAGGATGAGTTTGACGCGATCTGCGCCATCTCCAAGTCCAAGCTTGGACGGAAGCTCCACAACTTCGCCCTACTCCGAGAGGAGATCAAGAATGGTAGAAAAATGGTCCTTTTCGCGTTCGAGAAGACAAATTACAAATTATCTTATCAACTACCCCAATACTTTTCCAAAAGGGGCGA
>JALLPA010006339.1:0-10733 GCA_036939895.1 Thalassiosira exigua | reverse complement strand
TTTCTTCGCCCTTTCTTCCTTCACCTCCATCATCGGCCTCTCCGGAGGTGAGCCTACGAAGGGCAATGAGTATTCCCGTTTGCACGGATCCAGAGCTGACTTTGGCCTAAGGGTCGTATGCCGAACCCAAAATCGTGTGCCGATCCGGCATCAGATGGATTAAATTGTCAGCACTGACTTTGGCCTAAGGGTCATGTCCGACCCCAAGATCTAATCCGATCCGGCATCAGTATCGCTGGGGCTGCTAATCCGCGGGCGGCTAATCTGCGGACTTTTGCAAGAGATTATGTATCCCGGAATTAAGCTTTCGCACACACTCTCGTATGCCCCGGGTGAGAGGTGCTGTATCCCGAAAGTATGCAGTCGCACACGCTCTTGCCCGTCCTGACAAGAGGTGATGTATCCCGAAGGCATGCAATCGCACACACTCTCGGGCTGAGTTTTTTGACCCTTTGTTGCATCGATGAAACAGACCAGAGGTTTGGCGACTTTCTTCGCCCTCTCTTCCTTCACCTCAATCATCGCGGACATTTCCGCTAATCCGTGGGCCACTTATATCCGCGGACTTTTTGCCAGGATTACGGCGGCTGGGCCTGTGCAGCAAACACATCCTTTTGCCTTACCTTCATATCGTCGAAGAACAGTCGCTCGGGACATCGGACCCGATCGAAATGATTCAGCGGGAGCGTAGTGACGTCCGTTGCATGCCCTCGATTTGCTCGAGCGTGATTCCCTAGAGCGCTGGCCGTCGTCGAACGAAATCAAATCGCGACTGTCTTTTCGACTTCGGCGTTTGACGAGGCCGCGGCGGTTCTCGAGGCGCTCGCCGCAGCTCCCGTCATTGTGGTTTTGATCATCGCAGCTGTCGTTGCAGCTCTGGTCATCGTCGCTGCGCGAGCTCGCCCTGCCGAGGCGACGCTGCCTGAAGGCTGGAGTCCGGGGCGTGGCTTTGTCGCAGAGCCCTCGCTCTTCGCCGGATTTCAGCGTAGCGTTCGTCGCATGCCCTCGAGTTGTTCGAGCGTGAATCCCGCGAGCTCCAGCTGTCGACGAACGGGATTGAATCGCGAATGTCGCTACGCCGAGCCACGGCGGCCCTCGAGGCGCTCGCCGCAGCTCCCATCGTCGTAGTTCCGATTGTCGCAGCTGTCGTCGCAGTTCCGGTCGTCGTCGCTGCGCAAGCTTACCCTGCCGAAGCGACGGCGCCCTCGCTCCTCGCCGGGTTCCTTGTCGCGACTTCAGTCGTCCTTGCCGCGACAACAGCCGCAGCCGGCGTCGTCGACGTCGTCCCAGGCCGTCGCGAAAGCTTTTACGAGGGAAGAAATATCGGTCGAAGCACGCGTTTTTGTCCGTGCCTCTCTGCGAGCGGGATCCTCCCCCCTGCTACGCCGACTATGGTCGCCTCATCCGAGGCTCGCGGCGTCACACGACAACGGCGGCGCATGCTGGATCCGTCGGGCGGGGTGAACCCGGAGGCGATTGACTTCGATCGGATCCAACGTCCTGAGCGACTGGTCTTCGACGAAACGAATGTAAGTCAAAAACATGTGTTTGTATTGCACAGGCCCAGCCGCCGCAAACCTCGCAAAAAGTCCGCGGATAAGCGGCCCGCAGATTAGCGGAAAGTCCGCAGGNGAAACAAGTATCCCGCTCCTGAAAAAGTTTGAGCCGCAACATCTTTCCAACATGGTGTGGGCATATGAAAAGGTTGGGGCATCCAACCCTATTCTCTTCGAGAGTGTTGCAAAGGAGATTGTTGCGCGTGATCACTTGGGGACATTCAAGCCACAGCATCTCTCGAACATTTTATTGGCGTATTCAAAGTCGGGTGTACAAAGTTCAAAACTTTATGGCAAGGTAGCAACTCATATTGTTGGCCTTCACGACTTGGGGGGGTTTGAGCCACAGCACTGCTCCAACATATTGTGGGCGTTTGCGAAGGTTGGAGAGTCGAATCCAAGGATTTTCCAGAAGATGGCTGATCACATCAGTGGGTTGAACCACTTGAACTCATTCAACTCACAGAACCTTTCAAACACAGTGTGGGCATTTGCAACAGCTAGAGAGCCGAATCCGATGCTTTTCCAAAAGGTTGCGGATCATATCATCAGATCCAACGACTTGAACTCGTTCAATCCGCAGAATCTTACCAATACGGTGTGGGCATTTGCAAAGGCTGGAGAGTCCAATCCTCAATTACTCCACAGAGTCGCAGATCATATTCTTTCTCTTGACAACCTGAGACCATTTAGCTCGAAGAATTGCTCCCAAATATTGTGGGCATATTCAAGCGCGGGCACTGTCCACACTGCTCTATTCAAGAAGGTGCACGATCACGTAGAAACAAATGTAGATTATGCCAGTTTGGACGAGGATAGCCAAAATGCTCTACTGCGGGCATACGAAAAGGCTGAGCATGCCTCGAAGAAAAAGTAATCTCAGATTTAGCCTCTGGCACCAGATAGATACTTGGCAAGATGGTTTGCTGCTTTGGCAAAATCGTTTTCTGCTTTTGATATCAAAACAAGCTCGAAAATATGCTGCCATGCAATTTCTAACCTAAAATTTAGTCTAGCTTTTGAATTCTCCACGCCATTACGCTGGCATCGACTTGTTGCAGTTGAAAATTGATCGATTCATGCGTGTAGCTCATCTGAAATTATGGTTTCGCGAGCGAAGTGTCAGACGTAACAAATGTCCGCTAATTCCGCTGAGCCGTTATCTGGGTGGGAAACTGAAAATAGAATCTGTGATGCTCTCTCCAGGTATCTGACTCAGATCGCAAATCTATACCTAGGCATTTTCGAAAGTGAATGAGCCAAATCCAAAAATTGTCCAGAAGATAGCAGATCACACCTCATGAATGGAGCAACTTGAACTATGTCAATCTTTAGGAGCTTTCAAATACAGTATGTGTATTTGCAAAAGCCAGAGAGTCAAATCCAAGACTTTACCTTAGGGTGGGTGAGCATATTAGCAAGATAAACAGCTTGATGTTTCAAACCTCAGGCTCTTTCACATCATTGGGTCAAACCGCTTGGACTCATTCAATTCACAGGAACTTTCAAACACAGTGTGGGCATTTGCAAAGGCTGAGGAGTCGAATCCAAGACCTTTCCAGAAAGTAGCTGATCACATCAGTGAGTTGAACCACTTGAATTCATTCAACTCGCAGGATCTTTCAAACAAAGTGTGGGCATTTGCAAAGGCTGGGGAGTCAAAGACAACAATTTTCCATAAGATAGATGATCACATCATTGGGTCGAACCACTTGAACTCATTTAGTTTACAGGGCCTTTCAAACCCAGTGTGGGCATTTGCAAAGGCTGAGAAGTCGAATCCAAGACTTTTCCAGAAAGTGGCTCATCACATCAGTGGGTTGAACCACTTGAATTCATTCAACTCACAGGATCTTTCAAACACAGTGTGGGCATTTGCAAAGGCTGGGGAGTCAAAGACACAAAGGAACTTTGGAACTAGAGGCCTCTCGCGCGTCGCCACTACAGCTTTAGGTGTGCGAGTTGGATTTGAAGTCTCAATCTAATTGTTGACTTGAATCCCCTCCCCTCCAATTCCCAATTGGCAAGATGCTCTAGGGTGGGTTTGGGGATTTTTTCTACACTATTCTCCGACACCGACAGCTTTTCGTTGCTCCAGCCGACGATTGCTNGCCGCTAATCCGCGGACTTTTGCAAGAGGTGATGTATCCCGAAATCATGCTTTCGCACACACTCTCGCACGCCAGCACTGACTTTCGCCTGAGGGTCTAGCCTGACCCCAAGATCTAACCCGATCCGGCATCAGTATCGCTGGGGCCGCTAACCCGCGGGCCGCTAATCCGCGGACTTTTGCAAGAGGTGATGTATCCCGAAATCATGCTTTCGCACACACTCTCGCACGCTCCTGGCGAGAGGTGCTGTATCCCGAAAGCATGCAGTCGCACATCTCTTGCCCGTCCTGGCAAGAGATGATGTATCCCGAAAGCATGCAATCGCACACACTCTCGTGCGGAGTTCTCGACTCTTTGCCGCATCGACGAAACGGATGAGAGGTTTGGCGACTTTCTTCGCCCTCTCTTCCTTCACCTCAATCATCGCGGACTTTTCCGCTAATCCGCGGGCCGCTTATCCGCAGACTTTTTGCGAGGATTACGGCGGCTGGGCCTGTGCAGCAAACGCATGCTTTTGACTTACCTTCGTTTCGTCGAAGAGCCGTTGTCGTCGTAGCGTTCGTCGCATGCCCTCGAGTCGCTCGAGCGAGATTCCTGCGAGCTCCGGCCGTCGTCGAAAGAGCGACTTTTGCTTCGACTTTGGCGTCCGACGAGGCCGTGACGGCCCTCGAGGCGCTCGCTGCAGTTCCCATCGTTGCAGCTGTTGTCGCAGCTCCGGTCGTCGTCGCTGCGCGAGCCCACCTTGTCGAGGCGACGCTGCCCTGAGGGCGGACTCTGAGGCGTGGCTTCGTCGCAGCGCCCTCGCTCCTCGCCGGGTTCCTCGTCGCGACTTCGGTCGTCCTTGCCGCGACAACGGCCTCAGCCGTCGTTGTCGTCGTCGTCCCAGTCCTCCTTCGAACCGCCGTCTCGCCGCGCGAATTTCGAGCGCCCGCGACCGAATTCGTCGTTGCGAAAGCTTTCGCGAGAGACGAAGTCTCGGTCGAAGCATTCGTCTTCGTCCGTGCCTCTCTGCGAGGGGGATCCCCCCCCCCCCCCGCGCCAAGTGCGGTCGCCTCGGCCGAGGATTGCGGCGTCGCAGTCTTCGGAGACTCCGAATCGTCGAAGAAATAGGACTCGCTCTCTCGCTGTCATCGTGCGACCAAGCTCGACGACCGTCGTCATCCCGGACGCAGTCGTCGGGGGCAAAGGGACGGCGGCGGCGGCGCCAATGTGACGACTCCATTTCGTCAAAGACCAGTCGCTTGGGACGTCGGTTCTGCTCGACGTTCGACGCCGCTCGTCCCTCGACGCCGCTCGAATTTCGACGCCGCTCGTTACTCGTTCATCGACGCCGCTTGTCGTCGCTTCTTCCTCGACGCCGCTCGGCCTTTGACGCCGCCCGTTCCTCGGCGTTCGACGCTTGACGCTGTCCCCGCTCGACGTCATCGAGGAGTGCAAGACGGTCCGAGACTCGACGCTCGTTCCTCAACGCTCGACGTTCGACACTCGACCCTCGACGCCGCTCGACGCTCGACGATTGACGCAGGGCAGCTTGGCGCGCGAATTTCGAGCGTCCGCGACCGAATTCATCGTCGCGAAAGCTTTCGCGAGAGAAGAAGTCTCGGTCGAAGCATTCGTCTTTGTCCATGCCTTTTTGCGAGCGGGATTCCTCCCCCCCCGCCGACTGCGGTCACCTCTTTCGAGGCTCGCGGCGTCGCAGTCGTCGAAGTCGTCAAAGAAATAGGACTGACCTTCATTTTGTCTAAAACCAGTGGCTCGGGATGTCGGTTCCTTCGGCGTTCGACGCCTCTCGTCCCTCGACCCCGCTCGACGTTCGACGCCGCTCAACGCTCGTCCCTCGACGCCGGTCGTTGTTGCTTCTTCCTCGGCGCCGCTCGAAGTTTGACGCCGTCGGTTCCTCGGCGTTCGACGCTCGACGCTGTCCCCGCTCGACGTCGTCGAGGAGTGAAAGACGGTCCAAGACTCGACGCTCGTCCTTCGACGCTCGACGCTCAACGTTCGATGCTCGACCCTCAACGACACTCGACGTTCGGCGATTCTCTCTCGACACCGCTCGACAAGCCGAAAACGAACGTGGACCCTCTGGCGATGCGTTGGCGGTGCAGTTGGTGGTGCAGTTGGTTGTGCGTTGTCGTTGCAGTGGCAGCTCGTTGGCCGTGCAAAAGTGCATTCGCCGTCTGTTGCGTTGACGGTGCGTTGCCGTTTGCGTTGCCGTCGCTGTGCCGCTAGGTAACCGAAACGTCGGAAGGAGGAGGCTTGCCATCGTCGAAGGAGGCTCGTGTGGCGGGAATTCTTCGGCCGGTTCTCGGACAAGGGCGTCGTGCTCGTCACAGTTTCCCTGGACAACGAGCCGCTGCTGACGAAGCTCGTGCAGCGTCGGACGGACATCAAGGCGCTCAAGCGTCGTTTCCGGCCGGGGGTCGTCTTCGACTTCGACGACGAGAATAGCATCGTCGTCGCCGTGGAGAACGCGCGTCGAGATCGCAATGGGGAGGAGGGACGTAGGAACTGTCTCTCGTGGCTGTTGCATTGCCTCTTCGATCCCCTTGGGCGGTGCCTCGGGCTCGCGCCCGCGACCGAGGGAGAAATATGGAAGCGCATCAAAGACGCCACGAAGGAGATCAAGGAGCTTCAACAGAAGGAGTACCATGCCACGGCGGTGTTCGTTACGTTCGAAACCGAGGAGGGGCAGAGGACGGCGTTGGAGGCGCTCAACGCCAGCAAATGGGAGGTGACGACAAACACGGTCGTGCACCTCGAACCATCGGTCCTCTTCCGGGGACAAGTGCTGAGGGTTAACGAGGCGAGCGAGCCCGACACCGTGGTAAGTGGAATTTTGAAGACCGGAGTGTCGAAGGCGATTCTGGCGATTCTGGCTTTTCAGTACGAACAATACCTTACATCCGTGTCTCGTTTGCACCTTGTGGTAAGAGATGGAGAGACCTTCACTATCGAAGGAAGCACATCTACCTCCGGCTATTTGGCACATTCGCCATAACTTTCGGGCTGGTCGCTCTTTCCGCGTTCGTTCTCCAGTTATCTCGCCTCCGGGTCGATACGATCTTGTTTTCGGTAATACTCTCGACGTTCAACTCCATTATCCCGATGGTAGTTCGGGTGCTTTGCGCGTACGAGAAGCACTACGACGAGGGTGGCTTGCAGGGTGAGAGCTCATTTCACTGTGCTCTTGCATGTGCCCATGGCATGATCAATATATTGTCAACGAAAACGCCCTTTCGCCCGCCGCGTTCGCCGCACTGCCCTTTCAGTTTCTCTCTACGTCAAGATCACCTTCTTTAGGTGGGTGAACGCGCGAATTGTTTAATCTCCTAGGATATGGCCGAACCCTTTGAACAATATCTAACGTCTGCATCCGCTTCGGTTCCAAACAGGTGGATTAACACCGCCATTGTTACAAGGTAAGCTCGAACACTGTGCTTACTTTTGGTCGGATGGCCTGAATTACAACTCACGTCTGCAATGCTTCGACCTTCCGAGCAGGGTGATCACGCCGTTCCTCGTGACGCTGGGAGACAGGAGCATCGACTTGATCAACACCATCAACGCCTTGATGATATCCGAAATGATCGTCTCGCCCCTACTGAGATATTTGGATGTCTTTACGATCTTGAACAGGCACTTCTTCGCTCCCCGGGCCAAGACCGAGGAAGAGCTGTTCGATTGCTTCGGTGGCGGCGTAAGTGGTTACTGCAAAATTTGCTGCGTGCCGTCATTCTCTCATGCATGGATCGTTTTTTCCTTCGCTTCAGTGGTACAACCTGGCAGAGCGCTTCACCGACTTCACCAAGGTCCTACTGCTTTGCACGTTCTACTCCGCTTTTTATCCCCTCATTTACTTTCTTGGGGCACTCATATTGTTTGGCCAATACTGGATGGACAAATTCCTGCTCTTGGTAAGTCGAAATATGAACCTGCCTCCTGTGAGATTTGGCTTGTTGTTGCTGAAAGGCCTGAACTCTTGTGGATGCTCGCCTCAACTGGTTTGCCAATGACAGAAGTCCTGGCAGAAGGCACCGATGGTTGGGACCAAAACCGCAAAATTCAGCCGAACCTATTTCAACCCTTTGGCCATATTGCTCGGGGCGATCTCCTCGGTGAGATGTCTCCAGCCATTGTTGTCTTNCCTATTTCAACCCTTTGGCCATATTGCTCGGGGCGATCTCCTCGGTGAGATGTCTCCAGCCATTGTTGTCTTCGATGCAGCTTCTCCCGCACTAAATATGAATTTACTCCACAGGCGTATGCTTATGCAAGCAGTCCATTCACCCAGCTATGCAGTTGTTCCGAGAATGGGAAAGAATGCTATGTCCCTAACACGCAGGTGTTTTCAGATGTTATATTGAGAAATGGAGAAAATATCGGCAGTGTGGAGACAGGCAATGAAGGTGAAGGTTACTATTTCTGCGATCAGCATGATCTAGAATACTTCCCGCCTACGACAGCGGTGCAGGGTGAAAATAGATGGATGACCGAGGTAAGAAGATGATGGTTAATCGATGCCATCATCATGCAGGGCGTACTAATTCCCAGCCTTTTGAAAAATGACGCAGGGTCAAGAAAGCTTGGTAAGATGATGGGTTATTGGCACCATTGATAGGTGCACGATTCTCATGCCTCCTTTTGCTCACCTGCCATGGCTTCAGGTCACGATTTATGGATGGACATGCGTCGTTCTCCTGATCCTCTACTGTGTCGTAGTGCTAGGTCAACGCGCTGTGTCGGCAGTAAAATCTCTCGTGAAGGGAGTTCACAGGGTACGTCATTGGTCCATTTCCATTGCCTGCGCTTCTAAGACTGAAGCAGCCTGTTCCCTCTGCGTATCCCTTGATCTCATTGTTTGCTGATTCTTCTGGATACATCCTCAGCCAACGGGATTGGACCAGCACAAGGATTTCAGCAGCGGGGTTGGTATGGAGTCATTTGGGTATATTCCGCAGCTAGAAGTGCCTGGGGTCTCTCATTTTCCCATGCTGGTTTGCGACATTGACGACATTGATGTGAATCTGATAGGCTGGAAGGATCCGAACGTCAAAAACTCGTCAGATCCTCATCGAAACTACGACGATCACAACCTCATCTTTGATGTTCCGCACGAGACACTTCGTCAATCTCGACACGAGGCCAACAATGAAAATGGCAGTTCGCCAAATAGAGGAAGGAAGAATCGCCCTATATTCTCAGTCATAAGACATTATCCGCCAGAATGGGCCCGGAAAACAAGCCACGACACCCATTGAGGCGCATGAACAGCACTGGCATATGGACTCCATATCCGTGTTAGGAAAAACTTGCATGCTTGATCTTAGGTTCAATGCGGCGGATTGTTCTTGCAAGCTAATGAGTCTATCACTGATTGGAATCGTGAATACGCCCTCACATATGTATTGTGGATCTATGTATGTAGCCTGTAAGTTCATCGGTGTCTGTCCACTGTTGTAGAGAGAGGATTTTGGCTGCGCATCTTGCTCATCACTAAAGCCTAGTATTAATCCCTATTCAAAGGCGGCCGAAATTGTTACCTTCATTAGCCCTAAATCTACTAATCAAATGTAACAAGAGGCCCCCAGGTCCACGCCTCTATCCTATTGTTTTAAAAGCATTTAGGATTCTAATAGAATTTAGTTCACAAATATCAGCCTAGATACAGCAACAGCTATTTGCACCCAGTTTTTGATTCATCTTGACGCCGTTGTGTTTCAGTGTGGTGTCAGAGACAGAATGGGTTGCCGTGGCGTTCTTTGTGCATGAGCCAATGGAGTTGCTGCCCAAGCATTTACTCCAACGGAAATGATGCCCAACACATTCACACTGCTGTCCGGCAAGGACATGCTTAGAAGCAGGACGCGTATCCCCTGTATTATCTGAAAGTTTATGTGGACAACTCTATCCAAACAATACAGACGAAGACATTTTTGCCACTTTGACTGCACCATACTTCATGGCATCATAAGCATTTTACCTTCACCGTCAGTCTTAAGAAACTCTAACAAGGAATCCGTGTGATCTCTGTCTGACAATCGAGGTCAGTCGAGAAGAGGAAGAAGAGATCACTACCTCTGCTCTCTTTGTCTTTGCATTCGAAAAGAAATCCCAGAAGCCCTCGAGTGCTGATTCGTTGAAGCCCAAGCAGCCTCTTAGGTGTCACCGCAGGAGGACACTACACTGAACAGATTTTAGTGAAATTATGTAACTCCATACGAAGCTTAGATTTTTCGAGTACTTACGTAGATGCGTTTCCTCCGAATTGAATCATGTAAGAAACACTTCTCAAAATTACAAAAACATTGATCGTATAATCTAGCCAAATGCTGATCCATTCTTGTATGCTTTTACTAACGGTTACCCCTGTAGTTCTTCGATTTCGTGATAATCAACCCTTCAGGAGAATATTTTGTGCAGGGCATTGCGCCAAAAATGCGTTGAATGCGGCGCAAATGAGGCGAAAAGAACAACATTGAATTTCTCTATTAATTTGAAACTTCATGCCAGCCGCACAATAACTTGATGCCACTTCTTGATGCCATTGGCGGCAACAGCGGGCAACGTCTTGGACTCGCGACTCGCGACGATCTTGTTCCTACCACCTACATGGATACTTCTACCTACTTAGGTATGATAACTAGGAGTACTGCCTGGTCGGCAAAAACTAGCCTACATACGGTCTCTCTCTCTATTTTACGGTAAAACTATACCCACCACACACAAACCACAAACCAAGCGCCAACCTTGACTCTAGAAGTTGTCTGTTGGCCTAGTTTTGCTGTTTTCTTTTCTCGATCGAATTGATCATTGCCACGCGTTGCCGAAGCCGCTCTTTGATCTCCTTCTCGCTCTGGATAGAGAGCACACCACACTTTCTAGGTGGCATCGATAGAAAGATAATTAAGTCTAATAATAGGTTATCTAGTTTAACTAGGGGGGAAGTAGCGCTTGCACTGCTGGTCGAGCCAGAGCTAGGGTGCAATCGAAGCAATCTGACCTGATGGGACGGAGCCCGCCGCTTGCCCAAGAGCCGAACGGCGCAGTGCGGGTGGAGAGGACATGC
>JALLPA010006335.1:0-10017 GCA_036939895.1 Thalassiosira exigua | reverse complement strand
ACACGCTAGCACCGTCTGGCCCTAACCCGCCAGGATGTTCCAGGTGGAACAATACGTCCTCCAACAATGAACTGCTGGACATTGGATACTCCTTCCAGGATGTTATATCTGAGGGTTTCGTATCTCATACATTGGGCCCATCACTTCACAGCACCGTTCTTCCTTGCAAATTTGGTGTGAACCATTCCTTACTTTGCACAGATCACGGGTGCACATGGCATACAATTGAACAAACCCAGGTGTAATAGTTTTTAATTCCTCAAGCCAAAAGAGAAATCTCGTGCATTTCACTTTTGACATTGAGCTCAATTATCTTTGCTTACAATCAATTCTTGAAATCCCAAGGGGGCAAACATTGTCTACCGCCAGCAGACCAGTTCGAACTAAATGATGATGTACATACCTGTTTCCTTTCTACTGAGAGCGGATCATTCAAAACAAGATGAGTATAGCATCAATGTTGAACTCCTCGGTATCTACCTATTGGTGCCACAGTCTATGGATTCATTGGCTTGAATATGGCCACTAGTTATTACTAATACCCGCCTTCAAAATATGTGGTGAATCAACATATCCTTCAAAACTCATGCTAGAGGATTCTCGGAAACTGAATGTTTGAGCCACGTATCAGCAGTGGGAAATAATCAAACATCCTCCTTCAATATCCACATTGGGCTTTTGGTGAGTTCGTAACAAGACTTCAGTAGTTCAGAAGCTTCAAACTCAGCAATTTTAATGCTTTCCCAATCGACATCATAACAGCTTTGTGTAGACCACGACGTCCTTCCAATCCAGTGCAGAGCTGAAACGTTGAGTCCATTAGTTTTGAACGATTGATACATCATGACTGCGGACTGAATTTGTGGTTTATAATGCCCACTTTCAAAATGACCACAGTCAATACAAGGTCAATAAACGTGAATAGCAGATGGAATTTTTGAGCTCTTGAGTTTTCATTGCGACCTCACCTGGAGAAGTTGACTCCCCAAATCGTTCCACGCTCCCCAAAATACGCCTTGCCCGCGGACATAGCAGGCGCTCCATCCAGAAGTGAAGTGTGTTTGAATCTTCCTTTCTTCTCTTCGTTCCATGTGTGGTCTACAATATACAGTGTCTGGTTCAAGTCAAACATGTAGAGATGTGGCTCTCCTTCTGGACTTTCAGGGACGAGCTTGCCATTGTGCCTGTAGCGTGCAATGAGTTCATTCCCATCTGGGGCAGAAAAGAACATGAGTTCAAAATTAGGTGCATATATCGTGGTATAAAAAACACCATGGATCCCAGCCTTACTTCTAGAAGGAGAGATGTCAATCACATGTTTACGCCTTTCCTTTTCACTGAAATAATTCAGACTCATTTTGTTGAATTCTTTCTTGAAGCAGGCATCGATTATTGTTCGGCGTTCAAGCGCCTTCTTCCTGTACCATGGATTTTTTTCTAATAGAAACTTTCCATTTCCAAAGTCCAGCCTTGCAAAGTAGGGAACAGAAAAGGAGCAGGAGGTCAACGTAGAGTGCAGACAGCATGTTAAACGCAAGAGGATATTGAATTCTTACCAGTCGAAGAAATGCATGTTCGAGAAGGGGACCTCCGTCCGATATATGCTGAAGTAGATCTTGAAACAACCTGGATTGCGATGACCTCGTGGGTCTATGACCTCTAATATTCCACCTATCGCAGATATATTTTTATGGTGAGCATCAGGGACGGAAATGCTCCCCGGAGGTCCTCTGTATTGCTCTAACATTCTCTCTATCACTTTGTTTTCCTCCTCCAACGTCACCGGCTTGGTCCACCAACGATGGGTCTTGTATCTTAACATGGGGGCAGATTGAATGTCGTTCTCCTTCCAGAGGACGTAATCCGGAACCACACCCGCTAGGTCTCGAAGCGGGACCATCTCGCCGTCAACTGGGAAGGTATGAGCAATGGGTTCGTGATTATCACCGCAGGTCATGAACGTAGGAGCACCCCTGGAACTAGAGTCTGGGTCGGTGTCGTCGACTATTGGGGTGGATTGGAAGCTGAGAAACATGAGCGTTCGCCGACTCAACTTGTCCATGAAGTGAGTGGACGAGGGTGCACGGGCCTCCAAGAGGCCAAGGTGCGACCCGACCATTTTCTCCTTCGAATTGANAGTGAGTGGACGAGGGTGCACGGGCCTCCAAGAGGCCAAGGTGCGACCCGACCATTTTCTCCTTCGAATTGAAAGAGGTATGAGGGACTGCCTCTACGGTTCCCCAAACCGGGTGCTCAAATGTAAACTTAAACTCGGAGCAAGCCTTGTCGGTAACGATCATGTCGTCGCTGACGAGCAAGCCCTTGCATTGGTCTTCATCCTCTTCCCCTGTCTCCTTGTGAAGGGTGAGAAACACGTCTCGTGCGCATGCTGGCAAATTCTCTTCACACGATTGCATGAACAGCGACGGGTCGTCGCGCTTGAGAAGAGCACTGCCGCGCAGTTTGGTATTCGATTCGGCCACGCCAATCGTCAAGCTTGCGGATAGCTTTGTATCCGCCCGGTTGAGATCAAACCCCGCGCTGAAGAAGTGGTACGATGCGAACCATGCCAGGCACGCTATCGAAATGAAACCCAGGACCTTGGCGAAGCCGCTCAATTTTGCGTTTGCCGCATTGGACTTCGTCATCTTCAAGTTCAACTTATTGAATAATGTGTGCCACAGCCACAGCGCCCGAGATCGGGAGTGCTTGAATGCGTACCGCGCAAGTCTTGAGGACTGCGCTGGCTACGATACCGCTCGGAGGCGAGGAATTGGAATGGTCGAGCCTGGTCGCTGGTCGTCAGCAACAGCAAGCGCGCGCTGCGATGAGCGAGAGCGCTGCAACCATGGCCCCGCTCGCCCCCTGGCCCTGGCGTGGCATGGCCAGCAAGGCGTCGGTTCCATCCAGTCGACCACTCGGGGGTTTGGGACATAAAGAAAATTTGCGGCGGGTACGATAGTGACATAAAGAGAACCTGACAAGTACGAGTTCCCATGTTAAATTTATTATTTCTATGTCTACGATTCGTGGATAGATTGGGTCTGATATGTCTTGGTCTTGGGCGGGCCGCGCCGCCGGCCGGGGGATGTCGCTCGCGCGCGATTTCGCGCAGGTTCGAGGTACTACTACATAGCTTGAAGGTGATGGGAGTTGATTGGATGGGCGGGGGTTGATGGGGCGGGCATCAGGCTCGCCGCTCGCCTCCGATGGCCGAGCCAGAGCCGCGTCCTCGACCGCGTTGATCCACGGACACGGAGGCGGCTTCGCGCCAAATCCAACGCCAAGAAGCTTCTTGAAGCTTCCAAACAACGACATGGCCACCATGACCATGGCCCCTCTGGCCATCGCCGCGCTCTCCGTCGCCGCTATCGCACTGCCATCGCTGCTACGTCCACCATCATCGCCCCACCTCTTCGCGTCCGCCCTAGCGCTGCCACCCGCCGCGACCCCACCCAAAATTTACGCCTCGGCGTCCTCCGTCCCCAGCCCGCCCTTGACCTCCGATCCGTTCGCCCCCACTCCCCTCGACGACTTCCTCCTCTCCGCTTTCCGATGGACGCTGCAGCGACGATCGGGAGTGGCCGTCCCTTCCGCGCCCGGATTCGAAGGCATGATGGCCGAGCTGCACGAGCTGCGGCGCACCAAGGGCGCGGAGGAACTGGAACGAGTCTCGCTGTCGACCATGACGGCGCTGGCCGGCCCGATCCCGTGGACGTATCGAACGTTCTTCGCGGAATGGGAGGCGAGCCCGGCGTTGTTGGCGTGGAGCGCCAAGTTCTTGCTTCCCTTTTTGGTCGGCGACATGACGTTGACAACTCGCGTTGCGGAAGGTTCGGGAGAAACAAACATCGATGACGGATTTTTCGGTCGAGGAGGAGGACTCCTAGTGGAGAAGTGCCGCGTCCTCGAAGGATCCAACTGTAAGGGAATATGCACCAAAATGTGCAAGGTGCCAACGCAACGCTTCTTTAAAGAACGCTGGGGCGTACCGTTGAGTATGGAACCGAATTTCGAGACGGGTGCGTGTCAATTGAGGTTTGGCGTAGAGGCTATGGATTTGGAGGACGATCCGACTATCCCGAGGGGGTGTTTGGGGCGTTGTCCGGCGAGTATTGCTGCTGAATTGAATGGTGTTGATGGAGATGTGGGGTTATGTTAGAGGAACTGATGTTGTCACACTACACCACTTGGCTGTTGTCGTACTATCATCAGAAAGCAAGGGCAAAAATGTCTTGATGGAGGCCAGATGATGCAAGTCATCATGTGTTACGATATTACTGGCAATATGCAGTATCTTTTGTTGCACAGAGCTGCTAGCTCAAGTGCACTTTCTTGAGGTGATTGATTTTATTGCCCTAGATCCTAATTTCTGAAGTCATCCAGACTTGATGAAAGCAAATAGATACGTGCCTCTGCATCTGCTGTCATGTTACTTGCAATGTAATCCGCTGTTGATAAATAATAGAGACGTGCCATTGAGCCCTTTTAGATAGTTTAGAGGTATTAGACAACTTGAGAGACTACTAGGTTTCACCTGCTAAAGATTCTGAAGAGCTTCATTTACCTAACCACTTGGGAGTTTGCTCCATCTTACATACAAAATGAAAAGATTTTCTATCCACGAGTTAGTGCTCAAAAGGAGTTAGCCTATTTTTGTTCACTGATAAAATTCCTCTGCATTTCCACAATATATAGGAAAAAGCTTACACAGAGCTATTTTTGTTTCATGTATCAATGAGAAATGTTTGTCCACAAAGAAATGGGAAGGGTAGATATGATCTGTCAATTAAAAGCACCATCATTTACTTGTTTTAAGATGTTACTATGAAAAGTCTGTCCAACATGATCCTCATTAACAAACGAGCGGAAATCCAGGTTATGAGATGATTTAAAACTAATGCCCATCCCAAGAGAGTGCTGACATTTTAGATGAATACATCATTATTTCAAGAGATGGTCATTAGAACAATCCTCGACCAAATCTTAAGGAGGTAGTGAGAGGTCATTAAAATATTTCTGTACAAACTAAGGCAACTCGTTAGCGGGGTCCACTTTGAAATCTGGCACAGCAAAGATGCTTCTAGTTCATACCACCCTGACAGCTTAGTCCACTACTCTTGCTTTATAAATGATGTTATTCGATATAACCCCCAATGAAAGTGTGATGTGATTAGTGACTGTGATTTCAAGAGGAAACTGCTATACTGAAGATTTTTATGAGATAGTGAGATCTCAAAACCGGCATACGTGTTTTTCAACTTCAAGTTAGATGTTTACTTTAATGACACTGGGTATCATAATGAGTGACATTGTATGCAGTATAACAAACAAACATACTATAGAAAATAGGTTTGCTTTTTTACCTCGAAGTTTGGAGATGTAACAAAGTTGCATGGAGCCCCAAAATGTTTATCAAACCGCACAGTTGGGAGGTGGTGAGATGTCTGGGAGTTATTTTTTCCTAAGCCCTGGTCGAGATTTTCCGAATGTCCATCCCATGGCGATTTCCAATTTCAGAAGGTTTATGCATCCAGATTTTGTAGACGCTCACTTCTTTGACACCAATTCATCTGATGTTTGATAGACACAGTCAGCTGTATGGACTAGTTCATGGAAGAAAATTGGTAACTTTGTAGATTGGTTCTTGTGATGTACCTCGACAGTAAAGTTGGCAAAAAATCTGAGATTTTTTGGAATTCGGGTGAGCGTGCAAGTCTTGCCCACGGGAGGACAAGCACCATGTCCCGAATCTTATGGGTCAGGCCATTGGGCAAGAACCAGGACTATGAGAGTTTATTTGTTCGAATGTCGATTTTTTTCCAAAAACATCCAAAATTGTTATGGTTCAAGATTTCACCGCTCCACTAATTGGCTACTCTATTATTAGAGTAGCCTCATATGTACGAGCACGGGCACCTAGAGACTCTTTGGCATCATGGATATGCACAAGCAGAGCTCATATAAATTAGCAATAGCTTAAGCAAGCTAATGCTACCTACGCATGACACTTCAGTACAGTGGCGCTAGAGCCATTCGTACCCCCAGTGTGTCGACATTTGGATGTACGAATTGCTGGGAAGTACGAAATAGCGAAGGGCCGCATCTTGAATCAAAAAGCTTTTGATTCAAGATGCGGCCATTTGCTATTTGGATTTTTTATTGGAACAAAAATGTATGTACAGCGTTATTGTATGTAATTTAGACGATACTTACGTAATTAAGTCCTTCCCGCCAAAAGCAATGTACGGTCGACTACCGGTAAGAATTGCTGGAAAGTACGAATTTTTGTGGGTACGAATTAGCGTGGCTTGACTGTACTGCGACCTACACATGAGATCAAAACCAATCAGGTACAATCAGGACCTGTTGATGCACAGCATTTGCAATGTGATTAATTTTTCAACACTTGCGAAAAAAGGAAACCGGTCAATGATTGGCGTTCTACATAACCTACCATTTTAAAGACCATGATATAATCTTTTGATTTAGACTGGAACCTCTTTATGCCCAAAGACTACGAAAGGACTGCATTCTACTCAAGGAGGGCTTTCATTCAGTCCTCTCATCATCCACAAGACAGCACTTGACCTGTGAATGAAATGGGTTCTATCGTTGGCGAGAGGTTCGATGGAGGGATTTCTATGGAACTACTGAGAACGATATGGCTAGGAAGAGGTATTGGGCAGTCATGACTTGCCTAAATAATGAGTGAAAAATGGTTGTTGAGACAGCTGTCTAGAACAGGCAGTTCACTCGGGCCAATCCGGCTTGAATCTACGAGCACTTGCCGCTGCGAACGAATAATGACGATTTTCCAACGCTGCCAAATTATGCCCTCGGACGAACCAAGCAGAAGTGTGTGTTCGAAGGTCGAATCCGCGGTGGCACGGAATCCACAACATCTTGGAATCTGCCATGCCAATTGCTCTCAACGAACAAGAACAAAATGGCCATCCTCTGTGCAAAATTGGTCCTTCTATTTTAGAACTGCGCTTGCCATATATAGGAAGAGTTCTCTTCCAGCGAGGACTTCTACGTTTTGTTTCGCTCTATTCTCATTTGTCAAAATTGGAGGCGAGCACAAGTGCCGATGTGTGTACCTCCATCAAGAGATCCACTGCAAATCTTTGTTCACTGTGCTTGGTCGTCAGAACAATCCTCGGCCGGATCTTGAGGAGGTAATGCGATCTCCCGACCAGTGTACGCGTTTTCCAACTTCAATGTAGATTTGTGCTTTGATGCCGTCAGACATCATAATGTGGGGCATTGTATGCAGAATAACAAACAAACATCACGAGGAAAACGATGCTTGCCGTTTTGATCTCGAAGTTTGGAGGTGCATCAAGGCCGTGTGGAGCCCGAACATGTTTTTAAAATCGTACAGTTGGGAGGTACGATAGTTCTAAAAGGCCTCAGTCGATATTTTCCCAATGGCCATCCGTTGGTGATTTCCAATTTCGGAAGATTTGTGCATCCACGTTTTCGTATGCCCTCACTTCTTTGATACCCATTTTTGCCTGATCTTTGAAAGCGTACTCGGCCCGTGAATGAAATGAGCTCTTTCATCGGCGAAAGGTCCGATTGGGGCAACTCCATCGAACTGCCAAGAAGGAGCTGGCCAGGAAGCGCCATCGAGCAATCGCGACTTGCCTCAACAGCGAGTGCAAAATGGTACGATGTCAGCTATCCGGTAAGTGGTGCCTCTAGGTAATTCTACTGAAGAGCAAGAAAGAAGCGATTTTCCTCCGTGCAAAATTGGTCCTTCTAGGTTGTACTAAGCCCACCATCTATGAAGAGTACTTCGACGCTATTTTCCGCTCTATTCTCATCGGTCAAAATTGGACATTGCTCCGTTGCCGCTGCGCGCCAACATCAATCACGAGATCCACTGCAGGTCTTCGTTCGCCGCGCTCTGGCCGTTGAGCCCGTTCGCGTGCCGTTGCTGCTCTTGATGTTGCTGCTGCTGTTGTTGTTGCTGCTGCCGCGCCCCCTCCGCCGCCTTCACGCTCGCGGGAGGCAACGCCGCCGCCGGTCGCATCAACCTCCCGATCGCCATGAGCTGGCTCCACACGTCCTCCTTCGATCCCGAGCAGTCCAATTCCACGATGGGGACCCGGATCTCCTTGAGCCAGCTCATCGTGGAGTGGTGGTGCTGGTGGTAGTTCTTCAGACGTTGGATGGCGGTGTGGACGTTGTCGTCCGATCGGACGTTGGTCGGAGCTTTGCCCTCCAGGGCGGCGCGCTCGGCGTCCTTGGCGCTCTTTCCGCCGCGGGCCAAGATCCGCTCGACGAGGACGGTGTCGTCGCAGTCCAGGTGGAGGGCCAATTCGGGCGGACCGCACAGCTCCACGAAGTCCCGCGCGTTCTCCAGACTTCGAGGGAAGCCGTCCAGCAAGATCCGTCGTCCGGGGTGCTGCCGCATCCTCCGTCGCATGAGCGCCGTGACGACCGCGCTGCTCACCAAATCTCCCCGGGCCATGATGGCCTTCACCTCCCGTCCCAACGGCGTGTTCGCCTCCACTTCCTCCCGCAGCATCTCGCCGCAGGACAGGTGGACGGCGCCGCAATCGCGCGCGAGACGCTCGCACAGGACTCCCTTCCCCGACCCGGGACCGCCCACGACGAGGACGATCCGCGCGGGAGCTTTCCCGAGGATGCGATCGGCCGCGCGGAGGAAGCAGTCGAGGCGGAGCTTTCCGTCGCGACGGACGTCGACGTCGTCCATGAGGGCGGAGAGGGTGGACTCGTCGGGCTTCTCGCCCACGGAGGCGAGGAGGAGGCGGACGCGGTTGAGCGTGAGGTACGGGACCGACTCCTCGTCGTCGCCGTCGTTGGTGTTGGCGGCGTCGGCACTGTCGGCAGCGGGGCCTTCATTGGCGCCCCCGTCGGTCTTGGCGAACTGCAAGAAGAGGTCCGACAGAGCGGAGATCTCGCACTCGCCGAAGGCCACGGAGCCCGGCTGCTGCCGCTGTTGCTGCTCCTGCTCCTCCCGATCGCGGCGGCGATCGGAGTGGTCCCGCGTGTGGAATTCCGCCGGCTGCGAGGTGTGAAACTCGGCCGCCGCCGGGCGGAGGACCGGAGGCGAGGAGGGTCGACAATCGTCGACGCCGTAGGGGGTGCGGTCGGCGGCGGCCGTGAACGTCGGGCGGCGGTTGCTCGAGAGGCTCGAGGGGAGCTTCCGCTTGTGAGGGCGGCTCAGGGTCGAGCTCCGCCGCGCCGGGGCTGCCGCGGGGAGCGACGAGAAGGCGGCGGCGGCGGCGGCGTGGGACCGCTGGAGGTGAAGGGGCAGTCGGACTGCTAGTCGGGAGGCCATGGTCTCGTTGCTCGTTGTTGGCGTTTCAATATCGTCGATCGGGCTGGCTGACTCTTCGCGTTCGTTTCAATATTCGATCGGGCTGACTCTTTGCGTTGTAACTTTTATGGCTCCATCGAAGTCACGGACGCATCGATCTCTTCGCCTTCGCACGACAACGCACGATCGACCGCGGGCCTCCGAAAGCTCATCCCAACATCATCATCACTCCGTCCAACAGCAACACCCTTCTCCGTGGGATTGGCTCGCCCCGCGCCTGACGACGGCGCTTTTGCCGTCTTGGAGCCTTTTGCCTTGCTAGCTTTGCGTTGCCTTTTTTTCGCCTCCTTCTTCTTCTTCTTGCCTCTTCTTGCTTCGTGCGTTGTCCCGCTTCGCGCTTCGCGCGCGGTGTTGCTTCGTGCGTGTTTTCTGCGTCGTTCGAGTTTTAGAGTTTCTTGCCTGCGTTTTTTCGGCGCGATGCGCGTTTCGCCGTTGAAAAAAAGTTGAAAAAGTGAGACGCACGTCTCAAGAAGGGCTGACTCACTTCGATCGGTCGGCCGGCTTCGAGAACATCTGGCGGAAGTGATGGGTCGCGCCGGAATTCATACGAAAGATCCCGGCGCCTCTCCGCGAGCGGGACTGGGGAGTCCCGACCGACGCTCCGCCATGCCAGCAACACACCGGATTTAGTTCATTGACGCATAAAAACATTTGAAATTCAA
>JALLPA010006299.1:0-11944 GCA_036939895.1 Thalassiosira exigua | reverse complement strand
GGCGCTGCTTGTTTGAGATGGCCACCAGATCATTCCGCTTCGCTGGTGTGGGCAATCTCAACGAGGCAAAAACAGGGATTGCAGTTGCGTCCACCCCTTTCATGGAGGGTGCAGCAACTTGGCAATGTGCTTCGTGGATCCGTGCATGATGATGCCTGACCCCTGCGATGACGAGAAGGTGTGCCAGGCGAATTACTACGGTGGATGCCATGCGCTGTGCGTGGCTCCCTGAAGACGCCTGGACCACCTGGATGGAAGCTAAGAATTCACGCAAATAATGTTCACTTTGTCTTACTCATGAAGGGCAATCCCTTCGAAGTGGTGGCACGTTATGTTATAAAAAAAAGTAAATGGCATAAGTCCAATGTGATTGCAAGTGTTCACAATTGGGCGAGAGTTTTCCTTTCAGGCCAAGTGTGGTTGGCTACGGCTAGCTTATTAATTGCATATTCGTTCTAAAGATAGTAATGTGCTGGTTTTCCTTCTCTTTCAGCCTTTGCAATCAGCCTAAGTTCGAGGAGACGAAAAATGGTAAGCTTGTAATCAGTTGGTCGCTACGATATTTTCATGCTCCTGCCAAAAAGGGATGGACTGACCTGTTAGTCTTCATTGCTTCCCGAAAATCATTGGACTCCTCTCTCCACTTATTACCTTTTTTGCTCTTCTTTTTGGATGATTTTCCATTCAATTTTCTAGACAGCTCCTTTGCTACCTTTTTGTTTACTTGAATTACTTGCATTTGCTCATCTTTGTTGAGGTTTGAATTGTTTGCTATTCTCGCCTGCAATTGAATGAAAAGGTGAGAGACTTCACGTTGATGAAATAACCAAATACATATGCAACTAAGGTAAGCCACATACCATTGCAGAATTGAATGCTGGCCTCTTCTTCTCCTGATTAGTGGCGCATTTTGGCTTGCCATCTTCATCAAAATGCTTCTCGTAGACCTTTGGAGCAAACGAGCGCTGGCAGAAATCACACTTAATTAACTCAATATCGACCACGGATGCTTCATCATCGATATCGTCACCTCCTGGTCTACTATGCCGAGGCTGGGACACTTTAGACTTGTCGACACTAGGAGCAACATATTCGTTATCATGAAAATGGCGATCATGAGATCCGCGGGTCTGTGTTCTTGGTGGCGAGGCTGTCGAATCATGAGATGAGCACCCATGATTCCGGTTTTTAGGTTGTCGTTGGAAATCCTTTGCTGTGTAATCATTCGGGTCAAGGCGCTCAAGAGATTGAGCTGCCTCTTTTGGACTGTTCTTGACCCCAACACGTCTGTTATTGGGAGAGTTTCCAGTGGTTGACAGTGCAGCCTCAGCAACGTTTTCTTTTCCATCTTGATGTCCAAGCTGGCGGGTTCTTCTCCTGGCCACCAATCGCTGTCGAAGTAGGGCCAACTTTTCGCACTGGAAGAGGTCACTGTGAGTGAACGTGATTATTTCGCACAAACACGTTGATGACTGAATAGTGAAACAACTGACCTCTCCCTCTTTGTAGTCTGGTACCCGTCGGCTTCTGTGAGAAGAAACGTTGAGAAGCAATGCAGTAGCAAACAATGTCGTTTGGGACAACGAGATTAAGCCATTTTGTCGACAAAGCATACCTCAAATATGACCTGATAGCCTCTGCCTTGGTACCATTATTTGTGTTGACGCGGCTGGCTTGTGATCGGTGCGATGTACATGAATCGATCCTCGTGATGCTGGGTGATCTACTTCGAGCATCAACCATTTGATCCTTCACGATCGCTGAAGCGTGAGAGCCGGATACAGACTTGCTAGACCGCGACAGTTCGCCCAGACTAAGCGTCCCGCCACTGCCAGGAGTGCTTCTTCCGCGGCCTCTCCCTCTGCCCCTACCTTCGAGCGGCTTTTCTCTCACTGTGTGCCGAATGGGACCCTCCGGCAACGCTTCATTGAGGTCGGATCTGGACGTGCCGAAACCTATCTCTTTCGACTCCTTCACCGACCTGGCATAGCTTCCTTCTTCCGCGCTGTTGTGCAAGGGTCTGACATCGAAGCTAGCCAGCGAAGAGTCCCCCTTCTCTTTGTGGTAGCGCTTATGAATATCACCCAGATGTTTTTGGGATATGATGCTATGAGTTTCACTGCTGCTGCTGCTGCCCTGCTTTCCAACCGGCATCTCATCATGGTTGTATGTGTGCGATTGTTCGACTTGTCTTTCGTCCTTGTGTCGGTTTCCGGGCCTTGGTATGCGCGTTTCCCCATCTGATGCGACCTTGTGCCGGTTTCCTGGCCTTGGTATGCGCGTTTCGTTGGAGTTTAAGCCGTCAGCGTGGCCATCCAACAGCCGTTGCGTTGCCTCGAGCTGCCGAGACCGTCGCTGCCGCTGTATCTCCGATTTCGACGCCAGCGAGGCCACGTCCGAGCCTTGATCGCACTCCGCATCCTTTACCCTCGACCGAAGCTCCCGCGCTCTGTTCATCGCATGCTTCCGGCGGCTTGCCCAATCGGACGGATTGACCCGAGGCTGGCCTGCTTCTGCCATTGCACCAGGGAGCTTTGTTGATTCTCAATGAGCTCGAGACCCGAGTCCGGAAACTGAGGTGCCGGGCGGGGTAATTGAGGAGGACGCCTTCTACAACAATCCACACGAACACGCTTGCAAGAGAGCGACTCTTGACAAAGCAGGCAAAGAAAGAGTTTGCGTGAAAAGGTTTTCCTTTCATTGAAAACAATTAGTAATAAACATAAAACTACCCGTACCTTGGCTACTAGGCCTGGGCCCGAGTATGGCTACATGCACAGCACAGCCTCGAAGCTTCATCGCGAGGTCGTCGCAAACTCGATCTCCGTCCCCGCGTCGTCGACCCTCCTCACCTCCAGGTACGGATTGTCAACCGCCGGCCGAAATAACATCCCCACCACCGCGTAGAAAACCAGGGTCCCCAGCTCGGTCACGAAGTATCGGAGCCACGTCGAGCGATACCCAAGCGTCGTCGCGAAGAGGTACACCGCGATGCGGGTGAAGTAGATGTACGCGACCACGAGGACGTAGAACCGCTGGAACTGTTTGAGCTTCCGGAGGGTACGGGCCGCGTCGGCCGAGGCGGGGGCCTCGGATCGGACGTCGGATATGATCGCGCTCGACTCGACCTTCTCGCCGCTTTGCCCGTCTTCATCCGCCGTCGTCTCCGCCTGGACGCTCTTCTCCAGCGCGTTGACCTGCCACACGATGGGGACGAGCACCGCGCAGCAGCACAGGATGTCCACAAAGTGGAGGAGCGCGCTCCAGTCCTCGTACCGTCGCTCCCCCTCCGTCTCCTGCGAGAGCACAGCCACGGCAATATTGTCGACCACCTGCAGCGCCAGAACGAGCCAGATGACCTTCTGCTCCCTATCACCCAGCACGGGCTTCACCAGCGACCAGCCGCTCCCAATCAGCAGTATGACGGTGAACATGAACGTTCCCTTGACAAACGACATGGTAAAGTAAACGGCTGATAAAAATTCCGCGTGGCCGTGCAGTCGGATGTGACGATACCTAAGCGCCTCAAAGAACACCGTGAATGTCTTCAGACCGAGCAAGATGGTCATAAGGTGATGAATGGCATGCACTGTCGGCTTATGGGCGCCGCCGACGACCTCCCCCCTCGCCGTCCAGACGGGGTCCCTCCCCAACCTAACATTACGGATGTTGCACGCCCAAAGCACGAAGCAGAGGAGGTACGAGAGGCTGAAGTAGAGGTACACCCTCGGCAACGCCATCTCCCCCGCGGTGAGGTAGCTCGGATTACCAAACGCGTCGTAGTTCTTGAAGTGGAGGTCGAGCTCGAACGAGGCGCGGACATCGATCGACGAGGCGCCCTTTCCGTCTTTTCCGGAGGCGTCGCGGGGGCACAGTTGGAACATCAAGAAGTAAAGCCCCTCGTCTTGTTGGTTCGTGAAGGAGTGTTCCACCGAGGCCGTGTAAGGCCTCCAGGATTTCTCCGGCTGGTTCATGGACAGATACACTCCCACGGACCCCACTTCCTTCGATTTCTTGTCCTCGCCACCGGCGCCTCCGCCCGACCCCTCGTCGAACTTCACCTCAAACGAGTCATCCGCCCCCAACAGATCGTCGTCCATATTAGAAGGGTCGATCGAGACATAATCCCCTCCTCTGTGCGCCTCAAATGCGCACAATGTAGGCTTCTCCATGACCGTCTCGCGATACTTCGCGAAGTCGCTCTCGGAATCGAACCTTTTGAGGAGGAATCCGGCCTCGACGTATCGCAACGCGGACCAGTCCACATATTCCGCTCCTCCCACTCCCCCGTCGCCGCCCGCCGCGCTGCCCCCGTCGCCCTTTTTGTCCGCCTTGCCCCGCTTCTTCCTCCTCCGTCCCAAGGACAGCTCGAAGTCGAACACGGTCAGGTTGTACACCCCACCCGTCAAGAAGCCGAAGGGACTGCCGATCGGACCGATGAGGCGGCGGGCGTCGTCGCGGGTCCAGAAGGAGTGGCGGGTGGCGCCGCAGGGGTTCGGGAGGAGGGCCGACACGGCCAACAACGCCGACGCGACGGCCGTTCGAGGCGCGAGCGCAGGACGCCGCCGCCGCCCGCCGCGGCGGAGTCGCGCCGCGTCCTCCTCCTCCTCCTTCGACGCTGGCATGGTCGTCGCCGCCGTCGTTGTTGGTGCGGTCCAGGCAAGTTTGGGCATGGCGCAGGTTGGTAGCAGCACTTTGAGGCTCTATCTAAGATTGGATTTAGGTATTTTTCCATGACTTCTAAAAAAAAATCCACACTATGGTCGTACTATCCGTATGGTCCATATTGTACAACTATGCAGTGTTCCCTTCGCCGCACACGAGTGTAGCCACCAACCAGCCGCCCGCCGCCCGCCCGCCAGCACACAACAAAACTCACCACCACCCCACGTTGTCATTCCACCCCCCCTTCCTCCCGCGCCCACCAGCCCTCCAATCCTCGGTTCGCCGCCCCCCCCACCTTGAGGGAGTGGGACGCGACGAGCTACAGTCAGCTCACGTGCCGCTCGCGCGGTCTTTATTGGCAACTCGCCATCGTCGACGCGATTTCGGGGGTGTCTCGGCGTCGCGGCGTCGACGACGTCGGCCGCGTTCGTTCCCTCGTCGTCATGGTCCCGGCGACCTCCGGCCCTCGACTTCGACGCGTTCGGTCCCCTCCTCGTCGGCGCGGGCTCGCCGACGGCCTCGTTCGGCCGGCGGCGCCTACGGCCCGCGCCGTCCGCGGGAGGAGGCGCCGTCGCCTCCTTCTCCCCCTCCTCCGCCTCGTTCGTCGCGCTGCGCTCGACGGCCGGGGGGGGCGGCGGGGGGACGTGAGAAGGGGGGACGTGAGGGGGGACGCGGTCGCCGCACTCCGCGATCGGGGGGACGACGACGGACGCCGCCTCGACGCTCCCCCGGCTGATGGCGTCGCTGTGGCGAAACCTCGCCTTCGCCTTCGCGCGGCCGTCGTCGCCGCCCCAAAACAAGGTAATTTTCGGCGCGATCGCCGTCGTCGTTTCTGGCTTATTGGTTGCCTGGGGGGGGGGATCGCTGTCGCCCGGCGTCCTCCTCTGCTTCAGCGTTGGCGCTTCTCATTACTTACATTATATTATCCTTCTCTCTCCTCCACAGATCATCATTTCAATGTCAAGGGGCGAGAGGCTGGATGTGGATGCGACAGGGGGCGGCCAATTGTACTCCTTTGGAGTGCACTTGGGATCGCGGAAGCTGTTGCAAAGTATAACTTTGCATTTATCCGCGCGAGGGGCGGCCTGCTTCTTCGGCCATGCGAGGGAGGACGGGGGAGTGCCGCTTTCGCCGGTGCATTTATCCGCGCGAGGGGCGGCCTGCTTCTTCGGCCATGCGAGGGAGGACGGGGGAGTGCCGCTTTCGCCGGCCGCGGAGGGACAGCCGCGCCTCGGCGAGGGAGTTGTCCCTGCTGAAGAGGGAATCGCACGCAACAATCATCCTCAGGGTGGCATACAACAATACACATTTGGCGCAGCTGTGAAAGATCGTCGAAGCATCCCTTCGGCTACACGAGGGCTTTGCTTTCCCCCCGGTCTCAAGTGCGCCAACGGAGGGAGAGTTTTCTCTTGAGCAGCCACTCCGCGGCGAGGCAGCTGCCCCTCTCGCTCGGGCGGCCTTGCCTTGAGGGCCTCTTCGCGTGGGGGAACTATTACAAACTGTGCGTGCCGCCACTGCACCTGCTTGTGGGACGGGGTGGCCGCGCATCGACCGGCGAGGACGGAGGGAGGCGGGGGACGATACGAAAGCGAGGCTAGGGGCGGGACGACGGCAACAATGCCCCTCGGAACGGACGCGGCGCCGCGACGAGCCGGCGATCCGCGACGTGGGGTTGTCGCCTCGTAACCTCCTCTGTCGCCCCGACGACGGGACAGGCGATGTGAACATCCGGCTGCTGGACGCCGTGGTAGGGCTGTGCCCGCGCGGAGAAGCTCAGGAGGGGACGCTGGGGAGAAAGACGACGGCGACAACTCCTACGTCTCGAGCCGGTACAACGACGAGGCGCAGACGTACGGCAACGAGACGACCACGTTGGGCGAGACGGTCGACGACACGTGGGAGAGTCGACGTGGCTACCGGGCGGGAGAGGGAGGGGCGGGCATCCCTCCCTCTGAGGGACGTCGCCCAAGTATTCCCCCGGGCACAAGAAGGGGCAGCGGCTGGCGCCCATCCTCAAGTCGGGGTCAGCGCGGGGGGCAGGAGGACGTCCGGAATCGGACCTGTTGCGACGCGTGGCGATCCACTTCCATCGGGGGAAGAGGGGGGACGCAGACGACAACTTCAGCTTGTTCGACGGGGTGAAGTGTCTGGTGGTTCTGAGCTTCACGAACATCCAGGAGGAGATCGCAGGTAAGTTGCATTGGCATCATGAATAACGTTCGCTCTGTTCTTAAATNGGAGGATTCCAGCTTCAGTTGAAACGGCGGACGAGGCACCAACGACAACGGCAGTGGATGCGGCGACAGCGGCAACGGTGACGACGATGGCAACAACAGATGCGAGGGCAACCGGGAGCGACGGCGACAAACAAGCGACGTCGTCCCGGAGTCTCCTCCATCGCGCGATCCTCTCCCGGATCGTCGTGACGCCGTATCACCCAGCCCTGATCGTGATCGTCGCGCGGTGCCGGCGGCACGCAAAGGAGGAGTGGAAGGAGGAGGCGGGGAAGGACAAGCCCGCGGGGGCGAAGACGGCCCCTCGAAGCGACGCAGACGAGCTTGACGAGGCTTCGACAGCGGAGGCGAGAGGGGCAACGGGGGAACGGCGAAGGACGGGGAGGTGAATAAGGCGTCGGACCCCCACTTGGCTGACGTCCGCAACGTCTACGCCCGTCCTCTCGGCCGCTCGTCCTTCCGCGGCTCTGCGATGGACGACCTCAGGCCGCCCGCCGTCGACGTTCTCCTCTCCCCCTAGTCCCCCTGCGAGTCCCTCGCGTCCGTTGTCGATGAGGACGTGTGCGCGCTGAAGTGGAGGACGCATCAACACCGTCTCCGAACCAGTGATTTCCGGCCCCGTGGCGGACGACGGAGGAGAGGCGCTTCACGCTTCGGCAAAGGTGGAGGAGGCGACGAGGACGAGAAGTCGCGAGGGCGCCGTGGAAAGGACCGCAGAGACGGCGGCGTCTGCGCTCATTGATGCCCATGTCCTGCAAAGTGTGATTGATGACGACCGAGTCCAGGGCGGATTTGGAGCGGGAAGAGGAGGCAGATTCGGACGTCTTCGCCCCTCATGCATGATCATCTTCACGCGAGGATCGGGGACGAGCTGCTGCGGAACCTGCTCAAACTGCATTGTGCTGGCCCCCGCCATTTCTTCGGGTAGGGCATTGAGGGCGTCGTCAGAGGCGGCTTCGGAGGGAGCGTCAAAGTCGGTTTGCGTGGGAAGCAATTACGAGGGCCTCTTCGCGCGGGGGAACTATTACAAGCTGTGCGTGCCGCCACTGCATCTGCTTGTGGGATAGGGTGACCACGCATCGACCGGCGAGGGCGGAGCGAGGCGGAGGACGATACGAAAGCGAGGCTAGGGTCGGGATGACGGCAACAATGCCCCTCGGAACGGACGCGGCGCCGCGACGAGCGGGCGCTCTGTCGACATCCGCGACGTGGGGTTGTCGCCTCGTAACCTCCTCTATTGCCCCAACTACGGGACATACGATGTGAACGTCCGGCTGCTGGACGCCGCAGAGGGCTGTCCCCGCGCGGAGAAGCTCAGGAGGGGACGCTGGGGAGGGGCTGCGACGTTGCCGCGCCAACGACGGTCCCAAGCAAGCGACGGGGATGATGGCAGCGGCTCCGCGGGTCCGGTGCGGCGATGTTCCGACGGTGGCACCGGACCAGCAACTATGTGAGGCTCCTCGAGCGGCACTGCCCGCTGCCGAAGGAGGTCCTCGCCATGACGGACAACGCTAAGGCCGGCGCGGCGTCCTCCCTTGCCCGCCTCGCGACCACACACACTGCTCACGACGACGACACGTCCTCTATGTGCGCGGCGCTGCGAAGGACGTTCTCGACGTCAAGAATCGGACCTTCTGGCGTTGAGCCCGGCAAGTGCGGCCACAGATTCGCGACAACGAGACGACCACGTTGGGCGAGACGGTCGACGACACGTGAGAGAGTCTGTGTGGCAACCCCCGCCCGGGAGGGAGAGGGAGGGGCGGGTATCCCTCCCGCTGAGGGACGTTGCCCAAGTATTCCCCTGGGCACAAGAAGGGGAAGCGGCCGGCGCCCATCCTCAAGGCGGGGTCAGCGCGGGGGGCAGGAGGACGTCCGGCATTGGACCTGTTGCGACGCGTGACGATCCACTTCCATCGGGGGAAGGGGGGTTGGGACACGGACAATGACTTCATCTTGTCCGGTGGTTCTGAGCTTCACAACCATCCAGGAGGAGATCGCAGGTAAGTTGCATTGGCATCATGAATAACGTTCGCTCTGTTCTTAAATTCACTGGCATTGTGCCAACATCCGTTCAGGTAGGTAGGTATCTACAAGGGTTCGCTCGAGTCGAACGCGTTCGTCATCAGCCCCGACGACATCATTATTTGTCAGGGTGGCAGCGAACAAGCGCGGTTACCTCAAACATCCTGTTCAAAGAGAGACATGGCGGTAGAGGCCAAAGGGATGACTCGAGCTGCTCGAAACATCACGGCTGGCAGCATAACAACCAGCTTCGATATAACCACAACGTCAATTTCTAACACGACAACTATGCATCTGCTGAAGCTTATCTGAGAGAGTATTGGACGGAGGTGGATTGCCTGCATCATGCCGGCAAGGTGATGCCCTGGTGGCTGGTGGGTCTTTGTCATCGATTGCTGGGCATGGAGGGGCGGTGAAGGCGGCGTGGTCCGTACTGGGGCTGCTGCCAGTCATGGATGATGGAGCCGACCATGGGACGGATCCATGTGAAAAGATACAATCTGCATATGCAAGGCTGGAGCCTTCCGAAGCCTTTGAGTCCCAATGGGGCGAGGATACTCTCAATGCAGGCGCCCGGGAGTATTGCCTCTTTCACGTGTTTCATGGAAACGGGGATGGATCGGGCCATAATATTGAACAACAAATGAACACGCGATAATGTTCACTAGAATGAGATTAATACCCTGGGTTAAAAAATTTATTCAACTTTTCTGTCTAGGGTGTACAATTATTCTATGTTTCTATGTATATCTGCTCATTAAATTAACGAATTATTGCGATTAATGTCAAAACATTTGATAACTTAACGGATAATTTTGCTTTCAAGGGATAATTACCCCACAATTAAAAAAATATCGACGCCAGATGACTCACGGTCAGGCGTGCGATGTGTTGTGTGTTACACTCGTGTGTGGAACAAGGCTTCACTCCATGGGCTGGTATGGCGGACAAGAGGGCGCTATGCGTCTACGCTGGCACGATCAGAGCAGGGCGGCGTACAGGCGCTTCTGCGGCTCCGTTCGAAACTCCAAGTTGACGTCCTTCTACGATCGGGTCGTCGACAATCGCGACAGGACCGTGTCGAATATGCTCGTTCGCAATCCGATGAGCGATGAGGATCTGGTCGAGGCCATATTGGAAGCAGCACCGGGCTCCTCCGCGGACGGAGGCAGCGATGGCTGGGCAGTAGCCATCGCTGCGTCGGAGAGTCTAATCGACCTCACTCTCCTCGACGGGGTGGCCGCACGCATCACGGGGCTATTCCTGTACGGCTGCCACAATTGCGACCGAGTCAAAATGCAAGCCTTCTTTTCGAAGCTCGTCAACCTTCAATCGTTGACGCTGGTCAACTGCACTCCGCTCAACGTGTACCGAGAGGACGGCATCCTCCTCAAGACCGCTTTCTCTGAGGGCAAGTTTCCCAAGCTTGCATTCCTCGAGACGGACGCAGCGACTGATGATGCCATCGCCGAAATGAGCACCTGCCCGAACATCTCCAGGATCGCCTTTTCGTACCCATCCGCGGCCATTACCAACGAAGGCATTCAGCGACTGGTGGATGCCGGCGGCGCGAAGGAGCTCACGAACATATCCGCCGGGACGTTGAAAAAGCATCTCTCCAAAACTTTGACGATGAAGTACGTTGCTGCGACCCTGCCAAAGCTCGTGAACCTACCGCAGCACAAGGCCTTCGAGCACCTGTCGCACATGGCCCAGGGGGCGAAGAAGAAGTCGGCTCTGGAACGCCTCCAGGCGAAGCACGCCGCCGAAGACTCCAAACCGTTCGCCGTCATCCCGCCCGAACGAATGACCTACGATCAGCTTCAGACCGCTCTCAAGCGCAGGGGCGGGACGTTCAAAGGAGGGAAGAAAATTATGGAGGAGCTACGCGCCATGTTCCTCGACGGACGCGTCGTGTGGACGCACGAACAAGAGCTTGCCTTTCAGAACAGGGCCAAGCTCCAGCATATGCAGGACGAATTGGAGAAGTTGCGGAAGCGCGCCGCCTGGGCCGACGGGGATGTGTCGAAGCTGCTCGGAAGCAAGTCGTCCAAACTCTACCCCACCCTGAATGCGTACGATATTGAGCAGGCTCTTCGCGACACCAACGTTCATATTCCGAGGGATGCGAGCCGGCGAAGGGACGAGCGGGCTCAGCTTCTTCATGACAGCGGCTATCAGGGTGGAGGAAGCGTGGAGGAACAGCTTGTGCACTACCGCGAAGTCAGTGTAGAGAAGCATGAGAAAGTGACTGAGAAGGAAGAAGAGATCAAACTGCTGCGCAGGCAGATGGCCTTGAAAGATGTAGGTGTCACAAGTGCCAATGCTGGCAGCAAAAGGAGCTTTCAACTGATGAGTTAGTTGAAGTTCTTTTGTAGGAGTATGGTACCTTTGTCATTCTGTGACTATTGATCAAGCTCCGAAACTTGTACCAAAAGAATGTTGCATAATTGTGCTATTAACATCCAACCTTAAATCTGTTTGAACTTCGCTCTATTCTCTCGAAGGCTCTGAAAATCTAGTAAAAGATCCACTGCAATATTTGCCTGCAAGCAATGGAAACTGTTTCATGGATAGGTACGGATTGTGTGCTTGCTCCATTGCCTGTATGGACCAGAGATCAATAGTATGGACCAACGAGAGCGACAGATTCGGCAGCTTCCTTCGGCCTGCCTTCGACGGTGTACGACAGTAGTAGCGAGGCCCGGCCCAGCCCCCTCTAGCCCCGCCGCCCGGCCCGGACGGCCACGTCGATCTATCCAATATCTATTATGTGTATGTAGCCAAACTTCCATCACTGACTGTCGCTGACTGTGCTACGACGGTTGCATCAACGCATACCACGTGAGGTGCTTGGATCCCCCCTTGGAAATTCATTTCTGAAATTCTCATGTGATCTAACATAAATATACATCTCAAAACCTAAAGATTAGTATATGTAACAATAAGATCATCCACACTGTTGTTTGTCAATCAGTCAGACATCAATTCGTAATCCTCAAAGCCATCAGGCACTTCATATT
>JALLPA010006282.1:0-11096 GCA_036939895.1 Thalassiosira exigua | reverse complement strand
TAGGTGTTCATTCACCTACTACACTCCCCCTCGGAAAAGATAGATGGGCACCAAACGCCAAGCTGCTTTTCCGCCAAAACCAAAGACCAAAGCTCCCCCTGGAGCGCGGATTACTGTGCTCCCCCTGGAGCCAACATCCAATATTATTACATACCCCTTCCAACTGAGCTCCCCCTGGAGCACAATTCCCTCGTTACTTCCCGCTGTTCTCGTGTCCCATAGATACTTCACATAGGAACCAGTTCTTACGAGATACCATACATCTCGTGACATAAGAACTTCCTTCGGACATAAAAGAAAGACCTTGTCGGGCGCCGTTTGGCCTCGCCATCCTGGCAGTGGTTGTCGCCGTTACCACCGTCACGCGGCAGCTCCTGCTAACGTCGAAACCATCGACAAAACCGTTGCCGAAGCTGTTGTCGAAGAGCCGAGCAATCGTTTGAACCATCGACCAAGCACCCATCTGTGTGCCGGAGCTCCGCCTCGCAAACTGATAGTCGCAGCGCGCCCAAGTCACCGACTGCGCCTGACTGCGCCATCGTCCTCTAGCCGTCGGCGAAGCTTTCAAACTGTCAGCCGAGCGAGACGACGTCCAAAGCCGTCGCAGTGGCTGGCGCTATCGCCACGATGTCACCGCCATCGTCTTCGTGGCCATCTTCCGAGGCATCGCGGACGCTACTGATGGAGCCGCGGCGAAGTCATCGTTCGAGCTGCCAGCCGAGCCATGGCCCGAGCCACCGACAATCGATCAGTCTCGAGTCGTCGACCGAGCCATCGTCCGGGCCGTCGCCGAGTCGTTGTCAATGCTCCCAACGCCCGAGCCATTATCGGAGCAATCGCTCGTCGGCGAAGCCATCGTCGAAGCTCTCGCCCGCGCCCACGACTCTGAGCCGTGAATCAACCCATCATTTTAGATTTTGACCGAGCCATGATCGAACGTTTCTGTCAGGTCACATCTGCCGTGGAAACGTGTTCCGCCACATGACCCTTACCGTCAACCGCGCGTCAACAACTTTTTCGAAGAAGGCACTTAATAGGTGTTGACCAGAGAATTCGGAGTCCCCCCATCTTTTACTTACTAGGCGAACGCCCTACCTTACACAGTGATTCAAATATTTAGGTTAGGACATGGACATTGGGGAGGAGCAGCAGTTATCTGCTCCAACACCTTTTCTTAGCGGCACCCAGCCAACACTGCGCGCCGCGCCATCTCACGATACCAAAAGGTAGAGACACTATCCCTCGGCAAACTTTGCGGTAGCATCAAAATTGTTGGCCGACATGATTTGTGAGCATGCGCTCACTAGCAGTGTTTGGTAACCTCATCGAACTCGGGTCCAGGTCAATGCCTTCGTTTCCATGATCTCGAGCCAATCCTTCTTTTTGCGATCACTTATTCGACCACCACAACTCTGCCGCGTCGAGGTCCCGGTCCCTGTAGATCTCCTTCATGTATATCTTGCTCTTCCTCTTTTGGTTGTAGACAGCCTGTCGGCTCAGGGGCAAGCTCTTCGGGACACAAAGGTTACTTGAGGCAGCGCAGATTTCAGATGAGTCAACAAGAAATGTGGCTACTCTCACCTCAACTGTGACCTCCCGGAAACCTCGCTCCACGAACCATTCCATAGTTTGCGTGCTGAGCACGAACACTTTTCGGGCCCCACACAAAACGACAGCCGCTCGAGGTAGCCCAGCATAGCGTCGCCCCTACCCCCGCGCCGGTAGTCCTTGCTCACCACCAGGCAACCGATTTCGGCGAACCCCCCCTCGTACCTCCGCAGCTGCCCGGTGGCCACGATCGGACCGTCTCTCGTGTACACGGAATGCGATTCGATGTCCTTTTCCAGCTGCCCCATTCGGCCGCTCGACGAGGGTCCCGCTCCGGACCGGGGGTTCGATGAGGTCGTATATGCCCGACGCGTCGTCGACGTCCCCGCGCCGTATGCCCTCGTAGACGTCCCTCGAGGTGAGCGTCCCGCACCCGTCCCGCGCGTACAGCTCCCGGACGAGCGCGCCGTTCTCGGGGGCGAGGATGCGCGCGCGCTTCGCCCCCCGCTCCAGCGCGACGACGGAATGGCCCACCTTGATGAGCGCCTCCGTCGATCCCGGCGCGCGGAGGACGGCCTCCCGGCGCGATATGCGCCGTCCAGGTCCACGAGCGCGAACCCCTCGGGGTGGACGCGCATCCGGCAGCGTTCCAAGAGGTTCCGGGCGTCGCTCCCCCGCAGGTTCTGGACGGGCTTCTCGGTCGCGCGGTTCGCGAAACGTCCCGTGCAGGTTGAAGTAGATGATCTTGGACGCGCCCGTCGCTCCGGCCACTTTGGCCGCCAGGAACTCGGAGTTGACGTTGAACATCTCCCCCGAGGGGCCGACGCCGAGAGGGACGTCAGCAGGACGACGTCGTTCGTCTCGTGGACCTGGTCGATGCGATCCACCTCGACCTTGCGCGGGAAGCCGGTCCAGCAGTAGTCGACGCCATCCACGACACCGAACGGCCGGTCGCAAAAGGAAAGGGTTCGATGTAGAACAAGATCAGATGTCCAAACGTCGCCTTGGGCGCAGAGAGCAAACGAGACGATCCATCCCTTTCCCGACACTCCAAGCGAAAAGCACAACGCCGAGCAAACCATCGGAGGGATTCTCCAAACCATCATTCCTCGGCATCCAAAATGACGTTGTTCCAAACGAACTCAGGGCAACCAGCCCGAAGAACGCTTGCATCTCATGCCGGAATCGAGGCGAGGGTCCGGCATCGCCAGCAGAACTCTTCCGGCGGAGTCCGGCCGCCGCGCAAGCGAGGAGGAGGCCGACGAACGACGAACGACGAAATCGCTTCCCCCAGAGAGAGAGAGAGAGACGAAACGGACCCGCGCGGAATGAAAGTTCCCCGACGCCACCGTTCCCCACCCAAGCTCTCGCCCCTCCCCCTTCGCCGAGCCCCCGTGCAACCCTCGAGCTTCGCGCCGACCCTCCGCTCGAATTTCGAACACCAGACGAACCCCCGCCTCCTCCCTTCGCCGCGCGCGGGGCGTCGCCGTCCGCGACGCGGATATCGACGACGTCGTCGCCCCGTCCTCCCGAGCCGCGTCGCCGCCCCTCCCTCCCTCCTCCTCCTTCGTCGTCGTCGTCGCCTCCGTCGCCGTCGTCCTCGTCGAGCCTCGAGTCGATCCGATGCCGACGTCCCGACGACGATCGCGACCCCTCGTCCCCGAGAGCCGCGTCGGCGCTCCGTCGACCCCCGGGAAGCCCTCCCGCGCGAGCGATTCTCCCCGGGACGCGGTGCGCCGCCGGCGTCACACGATGGTCGGCGAGGTGCGACGCCGATCCGCGCGAACGTCTTCGCGATAAGGATCCGGAGGCTTCCCCGCCTCCCCCCCCGGACGAAGCCGGGGAGAGGGTGTAAGGGGGGGGAGGAGGGCGTCGGAGCGGAGGGAGGGGTCCGCCGTCGCATGCGGAGTCGAGGAAGGGGCGCTCGAGGCTCGAGGAGGTCCGAGGAGGAGAAGGAGGAGGAGGCGCCTCCTCTTCCTCCCTCCTCCCGCGGTCCCTCTTCCCCGGCTCGGCATCAGCGCAGAGGGACGACGTCGACGGAGGCGGGATCGACGGAGAGGAGGGTCGCGCTCTCGGAACCCGAGGGGGGCGGAGTCGTACGGCCTCCTCCGCGGCCGCGGCCTCGCGGCCCCGGAGGACGGGGGGTCGGGGGGACGATGCCGCGATAGGCTCCCTCGGTCCGCGCCGTCGACCGCGCCGTCGACACGCGTCGCTCGACGCTCCGCGCGCGTTCTCCGACGAGGACGTCCGCCTATCCGCGTCGTCCATGCGGCGGCGCGTCGAGAGCGACGACGGCGCCCCCTCTCGCGTCCGAACGCGCCGCCCGCCCTCCTCCTCCTCTCCCCCGTTTCTCCGGATCGTCCGGATCGTCACCACCAGCCGCTGACTCGCGCGCGCTCGGCCCGCGAAGACGAAGTGGTCGAGCGCGCCTCGGAGGCGCGTCTCCGTCGTCGTTACGTCGCGTCGCACCGGCGGACGCGGCCGCACCGCTCGTTCGGACGGGGTTTGTTCATCCGGACCGACGACATCGCGCCGGGGTACCGCGACGGCTCGGACGCGCGGGCGGCGTCCTCGGGAGGCCAGCAGGCGGCGCACACGGCCCTCCCGGGCTGGAATATGGGCACGTCGAGGGGAGGGTGCGACGGCTGCTTCGCGAGGCCCGGTGCGTCGGGAGCAACAGCCGTCGGATGTCGAGTCGCGGTCTTCGACGTCCCGGCAGCTTGCGCGGGCGGCTCCGGTTCGGATGAGTCGGGGTCGGCCGGCGGCGCGGTCCCGGCCGGGGGCGGCGCGTTCGCGCCGACCTTCGCGCGTCCGCCCCCGGACATGGGCCTCTTGGCGGCGGCTCCTCCGGCGACGTCTTCCGCCTCTTCCCGCCGCTTCCTTCAACGCCTTCGCCGGTCCTCTCGCCGGCGCCCTGGATCATTATTTCCCCTTGCTGGCCTCCAGCAACACACCGAGCGGTACCAGCGAGTGTCATTTTTCGACAGTCCTCGATTTTGAGAAAGTGGGCCGGCCCTCGGCCGGTTTTGACCGGCCAATTGGTAAAGAAACGGTCAAGTTGACCGGCCAAGAGCCAAGATGTCAAGGAACGGTCAAGTTGACCGGCCAAGAGGTCAATAAAAACTTGTGGGCCGGTCTACGCGGTCTAAGAAAATCTTGACTGGGTCAAGAACTACTGCACCGCAACCATGAAGAAGCGCCCCTCCTCCCCCCGCGGCGGCGGCGCCGGCCGCCCTCTCCGTCGCTGCCTGCCGCTGCTTCCTCACGGTCGCGGCGGCGGCGGCGGCGGCGTCGCTCGTACCGATCGGCGGGACCGCCGTCTCCGCCTTGCACGCCTCCTCCCGCGCTCGTTCGCGCCGCCCGTTCGGGGGACGGACGCGCGAGGGGCGAGGGTCCGTCGCTGCGGCGTTGGCGGCCCCTCCCGGCGTCGTTCTCGTCGACGACGACGACGACCGCCGTGGACGGACGCGCGGTCGCACCTCCGTCGATTCCGCACCGCCGACGTCGTCGTCGTCGGGCGGGGACCTTCCCCTCCTCCCTCGTCTCGAGGCCGGACCTTCGCCTGGGCGCCGTCATCACTTCGGCTTTCAGTCCCCGGAACGCGACGACTCCCACTCGGTCGCGATTTTCGCCTCGAGGCCGGACCTTCGCCTGGGCGCCGCCATCACTTCGGCTTTCAGTCCCCGGAACGCGACGACTCCCACTCGGTCGCGATTTCGGCACGCGTCGTCCAGGAGGGCGAGCGTCGCCCCCTTCACGGCCTCCATCCGCTTCCGCGCCGACATGCGGCCGTCCTGCTCGTGTTGCTCGGCGACGGGAGGGGCAACGTGCCGCTGCCGGATTCTTCTTGCGCCGGAGGAGCCGCCTCCTCCGCTGCCGCTGACCGCAAGGACGCCTGGTCACAGACGAAGCTCGCCGCGCGACAAGAGGCCGTTGCTACGTCGTCGGCGAATCGCAGCGGCACAAATCGCGGCGCGTGCAGTCGGCCGAGCCGTCGGGGGCCGGGGGCCGGGAGCGAAGAGGGCCCAGGACATTGGCCTTTCAATGATACTATGTGCTCCAAGTCAAAGTTACGCCTGCCTCTGGTGGTCGCCTTCTGCGCCACCGTCCTGGTAGCTCTCTCCGGTCTCCTTCGCGATGATGGGGAGGTCCTCAGCAGCGTCTTGGAGCTAGGCGAATCGTCCTCGACGACCCTTGACCGGCCGCGGCCGTCCAAGCTCGGGGACGGGTGCTACCACGTCTTCCGCTGGACGTCGGATCAAACGTCGGGGTGCACGTTCGCTTCCTCTTCGAGCCGAACCTCTACCCCCAGGCGAACGTGGCGAGGACCATCTTTCGGGGCCAGTTCGGGGAGGATACGATTCGCGACAATAGCGACTTCTGCGTGTTTTCGTTCGAGCCCAACCCAACGCAGTGGCCGAGGCATCGGAAGATGAAGGAGGCGTACGGCGCGATGGGGTGGAGGTACCACCCGATCCACGGCGGGGTGGGGGACGACGATGGCAACCTCACCTTTTACCACATTGGAGACAAATATGGTACGATATTAATTGTTACTGATACAGACTGATACCAAATTATGCATGCTTCTCTTCTCAATCGCATCTACCCAAGGTTTCACGATGCTGAAATCCAGCTGTCGCAAGATATGTGACCCAGAATATGTTCCAGTTTATCGACTCAGCAGCTGGATCGATCGTGAGATTCATGGGAGGATGATCCCAAGAGAGCCACATTCCCTCCTGTACGAACGGGGCCCGCATGTGGTGATGAAGATGGACATAGAGATGATGGAGGTAGGTAATGTATCTTCATTTGGTTGTTTAGAAATGATTTCCTCTAACAAACCCAATATATTGGTAAGTGGCTCGTCTTTCCGGACCTGCTGGACACCGGCGTTTTCTGCCACGACATTGACGGCGTCATGGGAGAGTTCCACCTGAGGGCCGCGTGGTTCTACTACCCAATAACATTCAAGCACTCAAGGCAGGGCGACAATTATACCGTCGAATCGTGGGAAAATGCAACGAAATTGAAGGATGGATACATGCAAAGAATTAGTGATGATCCCAATTGCACAGTCGACATTCTGATGAATGACGACGAGAGTCATCGTACAGATGGGATGCCGTGGCCAAAGCCATCAAATAACACAAGCATCTTGTCGCTAGCTTTTGGCAATTCGCCGTCCTAGTTGCGTTGAGTGACTTGATGTTTGGCCCGCATCGCAGTCAGAGAACAACAGCCTTTTCGACAATGCACGGCCCTCTTCATTTCTGCTGCAAGTATGTAGGTAACGCAACAGAAAAATGGAAATAAAGCGTGATGGACAAGGGCCTATGTTCATTGGTTATTCTGGTGCAGCCGGGTGCCAAGGTGGTCCCGTGTCAAAGCATTCGGGTTTGGACTCAGTCCTCTGCACAATATTTTCTTCAAATGATAGCAATAAATGACCACACCGAGCGAGTCAACATAACAGCTAGAGCCCAGCGGCCACCAGCCGTCTGCCCCGAGTTCACTGACGATTGAATCGGTGCGTTTGCTGGCTCCGCAGGGTTCATTGTGAGAGCGCCGCTGGCAGGGGACTCCGCATCCGAGGACGTCGTCTCCGGATCGTTCGAAGGCGCTGTGGTCGTGACAGACAAGAGAGTTATTGGGCTAGCAGTGGAGGGGCTGCTGCTGGAATCGGCGGATGCCGCGGCTGGGGTTGATGTCGTCGCATCAAACAGATGAGACTGAGTTTCCGCCGGCGATGGCTCAGGGTGCTCGAAGGAAGTCGCTGGGCCAGCAGTCAGGGGGCTGCTACTGGAATCAACGAGTGCCGTGGCTGGGGTCAAAGTTTCCGCATCAAAAATATTTGACTGAGTTTCCGCCTGTGGTGGATCTGGGCGTTCAAAGGAAACCACCCAAAGCGTCTGATTCGCCCCGACGTATACCATAGCCGTCTCGTTGAGCTTGTCCGCCCATATATTAGCCCCATATTTGTCCAGCGCGTCGTCGCTGAGCAACGCCGATCCTCCGCCAATTGCATCCACGAGCCAAATGGAACCCCGGGACAGGACGTACACCACCCCATCTCCCACGGGCACCGTCCGCACCTTGCTCTTCGACGGGAAAACGAGGAGCCGACGAGGAGCCGACGCGTGCCTTCGGCGGTGCCGTCGGTCCCCCACAGTTCCAGGAATTCACGAGACCCCTCCACGAAGAACAGCCCCCCCGCGAGGCCCTCCGTCCCGGGAGTCCGAAAGATGCCGCCCAGCTCGACGGACTTGGACGCGTCGTTGGGGTACACGGTCGTCACCAACGCGGCGGCGCAGCTGGGACAATCGATGGTGTACACGTTCCCCCCCTTCGCGCCCAGGAGCTTCCCGTCCAGGAGCTGCCTGTGGAACGTGCGGCCCTGCCGGCCCAAGGCGTCCGAATCTTGGTACGCCCTCGTTCCTTCCGTGGTTCCATTCGTGAAGTGGATCCGCCCATCGGCGCGGAAGAACGTGTACCCGTGGAGGTTCGGACTAACGTCCCTCAAATTAACGAACCCATACTCCCCTAGAGACGTCGTTTCGTTGTCAACAGGGTCCAGCAGTCAAAGTTAAGTCGTGTCATTCGTTCTGCGAGTGTAAAGGAGCCCCCTCGGGATGGAAACGGGGCAGTCGAAGAAATTTTCCTCGTCCCACCAAATCTCTCGGGTGCCCTCCGTCGTCCCGTCCGTCTCGAACAAGGAGCGGACCAGGTGCGACGAAAACACCTCAAAGTAGAGCCTTGATCTCCAGACCGAGAAGCAGCGGGGCATCGAGCTCCCCGCGCCTGGCTGGACGTCCATTACGAGCCTCGATCCCTCCGCCGTTCGTCCATCCGTGACGTACAGTTCCTCCCCGAACGCTTCGATCTGGCCCGCGAAGAAGAATCGATCGTCGTCCAGTCGCGTTGCCCGTCCCGAATCGGCCGTGCCGTGGTTCCGGCCGAGGGACGCGTTCATCAACTTCCGAGCCGCTCCTCGTCCGTCCGCGTTCCACAGGTCAAATCCGTACGCGCCGTCCCGGTACGCGCGGAAGATGACGAGGTTGGGAGATACGTGCGTGACACCGTTGATGGCGGAGAATTGGTAGTTCGTCCCCATCTCGGGGGGCAGGGGACCGAATTGATCCAAGAGTTGGAATCGGACGCGCAGAGATTCCACCGACGTCGACGGCGACGGCGACGATGCGTCGGTTGCATTCGAGAGGAGGGACGCCAGGAGGAGCCATCCGAGCGGGGAGACGTGGGGGAACCNCGTCCCCACCTCGGGGGACGGGGGACCGAATGGATCCAAGAGTTGGAAGCGGACGCGCAGAGATTCCACCGACGGCGACGGCGACGACGCGTCGGTCGCGTTCGAGAGGAGGGACGCCAGGAGGAGCCATCCGAGCGGGGAGACGTGGGGGAACCGGAACTTCATCGTCGGAAAACGCCGCCGGCCGCCGGAGCCGGAGCGAAGCGCGGAGCCGACCGTCGGCGGCGGTTTCGTCGGAGCGAACTTTGCAGCGCCAAGCTCGATTCGCTCGCTTCGACTTCGAGGCGTCCTCCCGTCCGCTCGACCCGCCCGCGCTGTGCGTCCGAACTTGCGGGAAGTCGTGCACCTCCTTCCGCGACCTCCACGACTCGCCCCGGAGCCGGAGCCGGAGCGACCGCATCGAAGAGGTCTGGCGCTTCTTCGAGCGGCGCCGGCCCCGAGGCACGCTGCGTCGGCTTCTCCTGGAGGGCGGCCACCTGGGCAACAGCATCCACAACACCCTCCTCCTCCGCACTCATCCTCAGGACCAGTTCTGCCGATGCCGGTTGGGTCTCCGGTCTCTGTTGTGTCCCAGGGGCTGGGGGGAGACAGGATATTTTTGTTGGGTGATACAGTAAAAACTGTCTCTGTGGGTTACTTTGTGATAGAGGAATCCTAAGGTACCTTAATCCCCCCCCATCTTCTTCCTTCAATACCCAGAGGGGAATAAGAAACAAGAATTATCAGAATGCATTCTGAATATCGTACTCAGAATGCATTCTAAATGTTCAGAATGATTGAAATCTGCATTGATAAAGTGGTTTCATCAATTGAACTTGTACCTTATTTTTCTTTGAGGTTTTACGCGACGCTCTCATCCCTCCCATCTCCTCCGTCGTCCGTCGTCTCCGTCCGTCCCCGGCCCACAAGCGGCCAATAATACGACCGTCGACCCCCGCCCCGCCCGTCGCCCCCCCTGCCCCTGCCTGCCCCTGCCCCCATGGCGGCGTCGGCCCCGGCTTTGGAGGGAGGAACGAACCGAGTCCTCTTCTGGCCACCCAACAAGGGCAACGCCGACAACGGCGTCCCCCCCCCCCCCTGCCTACGCCGAGTCGCGGTCCCCCAATGCACCCTCCGCCATCGTTGTCGGATGGTTCGATGGGTCAGATTCCTCTGCGGCCGCGACGACGACCGTCGTCGTCGTCGCTGGCCTCGACCGGACAAGAGGAGGCGGCATGGACAACGCCTTCGATCGGGGGGACGCATCCGCTTCGGACGAAGAGGCAACGAGTAGGAAGTCGGACGTCTGGTCCGTCGCGTCGGCGATCCGCCGCCTCGCTGCGCGTCCTCCGTGCGTGCGAGCGAGGGGGCAAGGAGGGGGGCGCTGTCATACCCAAGTTGATAAATACATGGAAAGTATACATACGTGGGTAGACAATTAAAGATCCGTTCGGGAGGTGTACCTTTCAGCCATCACTGTGCACCGTGAGTGAACGCCGGATTGATGTTTGATGTGACCATCATCTCTTTTGCGAGGCGCTCGATGATATCGCTACATGGATAGGTACAAATAAGAGGCAATTTGCCATAATACCGACAAACGTACAATCGAACAATGAATGCTAGCTCTACTTTTCGTACATTCCCTCCCTCTTTTAGGCCGGTAAGGTGCTGTTTAAACAGCTTTTAAGCTGGCCTCCATTTCCTCCGAAGCTTCGGATCAACCGCGATGGCGGTGGTGGAAAACGGACTGGGTAATGTGCCGTTGAGCTCCTTTTTGTTGCGTCGATTTTGCCTGTTTTGCCCTCGTTACCCCCTCATCATCGCGAACGACAGGACTGCCGAGGTCATTCTGTGGGAGTTGGATGCCATTCCAACTCATCTCTACCCATCTCCGAAGCTTGCTTCAAAGAGGGACTCATCAGCCGGTCAGATGTGGACTGGCGTCAGTCGAGAATTTGTTCTATTCTATTGACATCACCCATCACAGCCATCCATTCCACAACGGACAGACGGCATTGGTCCTTATACGAGAGGACCCACTACGTTTTCTACATGACTTCATTTTCAGCTGCAAAGACAGCAGCGCGCGTCATGTCTTTATCATGGATACAAGCAAGCAACCTCTATTCTCCACATTTTCATGCCTCGAAATGAGCTTGATACAATCTACGATTTACCTACGTAAATCAATAGCAAAGCTGAGAGCTCGACTCTCAGCTCATAATCTTCATTTAATCGATTTTCATCACATCTCTTCTAGCTTTACAAGTAAGTTGTTCATCAGGGCGATGCCCTT
>JALLPA010006250.1:0-12421 GCA_036939895.1 Thalassiosira exigua | reverse complement strand
AGTACTATTCCTACGTGGTGTACCTGTTCGGAGCGAGTGCCGGATCCGATTTTTCAAAAATCTCCTTTCGTCGCAGAAAGGTATGTCCAACAAGGCCACATTTCTGGTCATCATACCCTGCATTGTACAGTTATCACTTCTTGACTAATACAGGGACATATGAAGGCTTAAAATGCTTAAAATCACCCTCTTGATGAACTAAGTTTGAATCTGTGTTGCATTTTTTAAAATGGGAAACAAAAAATGGTCTTTTTATAAATCACCCATCACTGATGAGTCCTAGTCACAACTTGTTGTCTACTAATCTCTTCCTTCTACATTCAAATCCACCCCTTACATGATGTGTTCACACTCCCTTTGACATCCAAGCTTGTAAAATGATTTCCAACCATCTTTTAGGGGTTGAAGGCAACTCCTCCACGCAAAGATATATTTTGCATGGACACACAAGAACAATTCACAAGATCTTGCTCGAGAGATATTTTGTGTTATACCTTTACTTTGATGTAAACCCAAGCATTATGTGACTTACAAATTGTGGATCATGGGTGTGCTTTCCCATCAACAGTTACCAATTTCAGTCACAACGGACATTCCTCAACTGCTTTTGCTACTTTTCTACAAACTTGGCCAAACAGGAGAATGTTGTGCTCTCAATGCAAGGTGGTGGAATGCCGCACCATGTTGTTTGCAGAAGTCTTTTCCCTCACACATGCGGCAGCATTGCAGCGGGTTGGGTGCACGAAACCACATTACATTCTCAACCCTATGTTGTAATTTTGCGGCCACAGGGTGGGTACAAGGGCAGGGGCAGGGGTGGATAGAACCGCAGAAATTAGGCACACAGTGTTTAGGTTATGATAAGGGGGTAATAAAGGCAAGACAAGGACAAAAATGTGGCACCTTTTACCTTTCACTTGACACCTTACAAACCTAATCCAATGGATGCTTATATCAAAGCCCATCATTTTTATTACCATATTGTGTTTGTGTGTTTTTGGAGATGTTCTAGAGTTCAGTGTAATGTGCATTTGGAGTACTAAAGTGATGTCTTCCGCTTTTCATGCTACATCAATGGAATGGGTGTTATGAAGAACCGGGTGTTATGGAGTTTGACTGTTGTAAAATGTTACAAGTCAAAAACCAGTTGTCGACACTTTTTTGAGCCCAATTTACACATTTTTGCCGTTCTTGCACAGCGGAGGAGTGGTACCCTTGGGTCGGTCCACATGAAATCCGAGACTGTAAGCTTAAATTAGAGATAATGGACTATCTTACATGTATCTTGCCTTCCCCCAAAGGTCGAATCTTTGTTTCGGAACGACGAGATAAAGTTGGCCATTTTCACTTTTATTCGCCAAAAAAGTGCCGCACCAGTTGTCAACTTTTGCGGTTAAAACACTAACAGTGCCCATGTTAAATTGATTTACGCATTTTGGACCGAGCAGGTTTGAACACAATCCAGCGACCTCAATTCCTGTTTTTGATGCGGCAAATCAGCAAAAAGCAACGGAAAGACAGAAGGTGGACCAAGATAACGACAACGGCCTTTGGCCGCATTGTCAACGGCAGCGATTGCAACCATGGTGTCGACTCCCTGGCAGCGGCGGTGGCGAAGGGCACAAAGAGGACACCCACAGCCTTAGCTTTTGTTCATGTCGCCTCTGACGTCCCTCACGCCTGCGTCGTCAACGGCCACGGCGGCGTTGATTGTTGTCTTCGAGGCAGCAGCAGAGAGGGACACGACGGAGACGTTCCGCGGCCTTGGCATGATCCTTCGTCCCTTTGTGTTCCATTTCCGTCCAACGTGATCCTTTCCCGACTTCCTCTTTGGCGTCCCTCACCTAGCTCGATGCCCCTCGGAGAGAGGGTCAAGCAGAGCAGCGTGCGGAGGAGGAAGGTAAAGTGGGGAAAGGAGTTTGCGGTCCGCCGTCGCCGAATGGGGCAATGGCGGGGGGGGAGAGGTCGTTCCCGTTGCAGGGGATTGGGTGGGGGGAGAGGTGGACGACATCCCATGGTCTAATGACGAAGGCTGACACGTTCTAGTGGTAAGTCAACCATATGGTGCTGTGTCAGCTTTGTGGAAGAAGGAAGGAGGGGAGGAAGGAGGGATCGCCGATAGGGAGATGGGGGAGGCTCAGGGTCAAGGCGATGTGAAGAAGGCTGACGACGAGCAAAACAACGAGGGAAGAAGCGCCAACAACGGCCATTTGTCCCTTCCCTCCTCCCTAACAATAACCATGCCGATAATATCTCCGGCTCTGACAACAGCTGGTTTGACAACTTGCTGTTGCAGGAGGAGGTGGTAGGACAGGTTCTAGCGGAGGTCGCCGGAAAACAAAGAGAGAGAGAGAGTACGACGGCGGCGACAAGGGGGACAAGTGGACGAAGGAGGAGCAGGCAGAGGGAAGCGCCAAGCAACAAGAGAGACGGATGCCAGAGCACAATCCGCACACATGGGGACGATGACAACAAGGACAACAGTCTGTGCAGTCAGGAAACTGTTCTCCCAGGGCACGAAGAAGGGTTGAGGTAGCCAAAACGATACAGGAAGTTAAAAACGGAAGTGAAGGACCTCATCGTAGGTACTTAAGCTTAAAGGGGGGTGTCATGCCTTTCTTCCATCTTTCTTTTCCTTCGGTGCGGCGTCCTCCCACCACAGAGGACACTTGATTGGTTGTGTTGCTGGGTGGTGAAAGCCGACTTCACGCGTGCTTCACCGGGCTTCATTTGAATTTCAAGCCAAATTAAGGTTATTTCAGTTTTTCTTGCCCGCTCGAAGCTCAGATATATGTAAATGAAAATGTGTAAATAGAAAAGTGTCGATTTCATTGCTGTCATCGTGAATACGACCACAACCCTGTTGTACCTGGTCGTATGACCGTATAAAGTTAGGAAAACCTAGAGCTACTGCAACACAACAATACCCTAACTTAGTTTTGTGAGAATCTGCCAATTATTACAAGAGTGCCGGAACAATTAAAAGCTGTCGACAGATGGTTCGGATTAGATAGGGTGTCGATAACTGGTTTTTGACTTGAATGGGAGGATAAAAATGTTGATCTTGAAGGAAGTGAAGCCTAAGTCCAATTATCTTCAATCTCTAGGAACTCATGATATTGGTGGGTGCCAAAGTAAACTCTTTTTTAAGCGGATGATGCTGAGACTTTTGTCGAAACGGGTCATTACATCCTAATATTCGAGAATCGAGAACGTGTTACTCCACACCCACAACCCGCTTGACCTGGAAAATGCGATACGTAAGTAAGTAGGTATTTCTATACTGACAGTAAATTAAGATTTAGATACCTACGTAGAATATTTTTCGGACATATTTTGCGCCGCCGCGCACCACATAGACAATAATTGTCATGGTATTTTTCCATGATGTAATTGATCAATTCATAGTAAGGCATCGACTTCTCCCGTCAGCAACCCCAAATCCCGAGGAAAACTCTTCCAAATCGATGGGGGCCTTCCCGAGACAGTACCAAAGGACGCCCTTGAAATGGATCAGTTTCTACCCGCGCGTCTTGGCGCTGTATTGTATACTGAAACTTCAGTGGGTGGTCTGCGTCCTGTAGCCCTGCAAGGTACACACAGCTTTCAGTGCCTCCACAAAGGTGTCAGTGCCGACGCAACCTCTAGATACGAGCATGAAAAGCACAAGGACCAAGGACAACATGATAGCAACTACTCCTTTCAATTTAGCAATTTTTTAAAGCAAAAAGGGGGGCCGAATGGCAATCCATCCAAATTGTAATATAAAGACGACATAGGAGGTCGTGACACCACAAGACACGAGGTACGTCTACAATCCGAACCTCTGTAGCGCGGGGCTCATGTTCGTTGTTGGCAACATCCCGCCGCGAGGCTCCTGGTTCTCCGCCTCGTCTAACATCTTGCCGTCGTCGTCTTTGCCGTTCAACGTGCTCTCCTCGTCCTCCTCACCCTCCACGTTCTCTTCCGCGATCGCCTCGAACCTCCCTCCTCCGTCCCGCCGCTTCTTCCTCCTTCCAGTGGCCGCAGAGTTCCTGTCCCCGTCTTCCGCTACCCCCAAAAGTTGATCCGTTTTGCCGTCAATCCGCTCGGCGGCGTGTCAAATTTTCTGCCGTGTTTGTTGTGGCCGCTCCCGGGGGGACTGGCCGTGGTCCGGCCGGGGTCAACGGAAGACTTGCGACGGTCGTTGTCCCCTCTCAACAGGTACACTGAGGTCAGCTACAAGGGAAGAAGATGGATAGCATGTACTATGTGTTTTCTTGAAGGAACAGCAGTGGACCTTGCTACAGTCCAGTGCGAGGACAGAGGAGTGGAATGCGGTCTTCGGGAGAGAGAGGAAAAGGGTTGGGATTAGCAAAAAGCCATTTGTACTAATCCTACGTGAAAGTAGATATTCTTCAAGCACTATTTTTGTTGCCAGTGAGTGCCTCCCAGTAAATGACATACAGGTGGCAGCAAAGACCCTCTGAAGAAAAATAGCGAAACCTATTCTGACGCACGCATGATTACATGGGGAATTCAATGGTGCCAAGCATTTCTTCTGAAACGGAAGACTTTGGGATAACAAGAAGTGACGAAGTTGAAAACAGTGCTTTGACAAGTAGTTTTAGCAAAAGTCGCAGATGACCGATAAGCGTTTTTTGTCGATAGGCCAAAAACCGTTCTTTTATATTGATGGGGCATAGGGGGCAAAGATCCATTCCAAAGTACTCTTACGTACGTACCCTTGCCGAGAGAGCGACGTCGAACCATGGCGTCCGCCGTTCCCCCCTAGCCAAGCTAGCAGGGGGCCCCACGGATCGCCACGGACGTAAGAGCCCAGGGAAAATTCGGCTGCTACATAAGGAAAAAGAGCCGCCAAAAGAGACAACGCAAACGGGCCTCTACAGCCCTAGACCTGCCATGGCGGCCCCGCTCGGGACCGCCGACACCACCACCAGCGGGCTCGATGTAGAGCGAGCCCTTGGTACGAGGAAGAACGGGACCGCCAGCACCAGCGGCTTCGCCCCGACCGACAAGGCAATTGGCCAGGAGTCGGGGACACCGCGCGCCCGTTCCCCCTTCATCGTCCCGACACTGCCCATACAAGGCAAAGAAATTCGGAAATGGGCGTATTACGGCGATGCTTGGGGCGGCAACAACGGCCCGTCATGGCCTAGGAGCGTCTCCCCTGCGGGAGACCCACCCACCCATCCCATCTCCCCCCAGTACAAGGGGGCGCACGATGACGAGCGGACCGGATGGAGAGGGGATAACCCTGCCGTGCTTTCGGCGGAGTTTCTATGCGGTGATTACCCCCAGCAGTATTACGCAGCCAGGACAACAGACGACGAACTTCGGAGGACCCTCCTCAACATCGATGCGAAGATACGCTCGGGTGACGAGGATGCACTCGACGAGTTCCTGCTCCTCGAGGAAGAGATCCTCCAGGATGCCGAGCTCTTCCCCGGCAGGGACGACGACCTCCCAACGCTGAAGGAGGAAGTCGGCCCAGGTGAGAGCGATGACCGAATGGAGGAGGCCACCGACGAGGGGTCTGCCCAGAGCAAGGAGCTGTGGGAGGAGGAGTTAAGCCAACTCCATCGGATGATGGCAATTGATGGCCAGATCCGACGGGGTAACGAGGAGGCGCTCGACGAGTTCATGCGCCACGAGGAGGCGCTCTACGAGTTTATGCGCCATGAGGCGACGCTCGACAAATTCGTGCGCCACGAGGATGAAATCCCTCCCGAGGAGAAGGAGGACGTCCCGATCCCACCCGCGACCGACAGCAACGACGCCGACGGCACGGCGGATCACGAGAACACCCGACCTGGAGTGGGTATTGTGCCGGACTTCTTCGCCGACGAAGACGAACGCTGCCAAGCCTATGCCTTCCGCAGGAGCCTGGAGGACGCAGGCCTGGCACCGCGACTGCCTGACCTGCTCAGTTCCGCGGGAACTCGGCATGGTCATGCGGCCGCACGAGATCAGGGGGGGGCATCGGCCCTCCCAACACTTTCGACGGATTTGTGGCAGGAGGGGATATGGTGGGGACAAGCGAGTGAGCCCCCCCAGACCCCCCCACCGCGACCCCGTCAGCGTTCAACCCCCTCCTGCGACGGGAACGGGGACGAACCCGAGGAGGAGCGCAAACGCACCGCGCGTAGAGCTCCGTCCCCACCGCGGGACACAGCATTACATGCCGGAGAGGACAGAACCTCACCGGCGCAGAGAACGACTGACCAGGGAGGGAACGAGGGGAGCAAGAAACCCTCGTACCTCGCGCCTGTGGAACTCGCCTCGGTGGCGCCCACCGAGGACGAGACCGAGTGCGACTGGGATGACGGAGAAGACAGCACTTCATTAGGAAATCCCAAAACGTGGGGATGGCGGCCTCCCCCGAAGGCCCGCACATACATTCCCCATGTCTTGGAGCCAGTTTTTACGAGATTACGCCGGCGACTTCGAACAAGTACGCTGGCAGAGACATTACACAATCTACGGGTTGATTTGGGGACCCTCCGTGGCAGTTGACCGGGCGGTAGACCGGACATTGCCAGGGAGGATCCAGACGACAAGCAGTCGCGGCCTGCGGCGGAGCGTGCGGGGAGCGGTGGGCCCCACACCCTCACCGACTGTCGACGGCTGGCAGCTACAGCGACACAGCAGCTAAGGATAATCATCTCCCACCTTCGCAAGAAGGGCTTGGGCATGGCCTGGGACATTCTACTGTCCCACTGAAATTCGAGGAGGGAGGAGTAACATCCTCCGGGGTCTTCACGCCCCATTTTCGCTAGCTCTGATGAGCGCCAAACCTCGCCCACGGGGACATTCCAATTAGGGAATGCCCCAGGGCCGGGCATGCAATCTTAGTAAAGGGGCAGAATTGCAGGCCCTGACCGTCCAAAAGTGACTCATAAGATGTATGTAAAAATTTCTGTTACGTGTGAGACAATACCGTGATCTATCATTTTATCTTTGCTACGAAGCTTGCGGCACTGAGGTCCGCGCCCCCCCTCGCTTTTTTTATTTATCCTTCACTTTTCAATTGCATTGTTGTAAAAAGAAACAAATTAATTTACCTTCCCCCTAACAGAGATGTGAATCTTAGCATGTTACTCTGAGCAACAAAGTTCTAGTGTAACCCCATTAAAACATTTATAAGACAGCCGACATCCAAGGGAGTATATTGGCACTGAGTCATTCGCATTTTTTCACGTCATCAGTGCCTCGCTCAGCAGGTCCAATCTCGTGCGCGCGCTGCCTCTCGCGCCCTTGCGTGGGAAGAGCTGGCAGCTGACCACTCTGACCTCTGACTCCCGCGCTGCCTCCTCATCAAAACAACAACACGTGCGAGCTCCGTGCTGACCGCGGCACAACAATGCGTGTCATAAATCATTCGTCGTCCTCCTCCTCATTAGCCCCCTCACTGTTCTTACCATGAAGTCCTGCTCCCTTCTGGCCGCCATCCTGCTCTCGGCATCGGCTTCGGCCTTTGCGCCAGTGACAACAGGCGCAACTCCGAATACGCAAATCTCCATGTCGAGCCCTGCCAATGCGGAGGCACCGTCCGCGCCCATGTCCAACCCCGCCATCAAGCTCGCGGCGAACGGAATGTCCCTCCTCAAGCCACTGTTTGCGGCCGAGGTGAACCTTCAAGCGGCCCTTCTCGACGCGATCGGCAAAGTCGACAAAGAGGCCGTGGCGTCGACCATCGATTCGCTGAAGAAGGAAAACAAGGTGCTGATTTACACCTATGGTCTGTCTCCCTTCTCTTCTGAGGCGCTTTCTCTGCTCGATACGTCCGGATATGATTACACCATCACCGAGCTTGGAAAGGTATGGTATCTTCTCGGCGGCGAGGGGTCTGAAACACGCGTGGCTCTGTCTAAGGAGGTATCGAGCGGTGCGACTTCGTTGCCCAAGATTTTCATCGGCGGAGAGTGCATCGGAGGTTGCGCTGAGCTGGCCGAGCTTGTCGAGAGTGGGTTGCTCGATGAGAAGATGAAATCAGCAAAGGTCTCGAAGAAGGGTGCTGACAACAAGCCGAATTTGTTCGCCAGCTTGTTACAGTGATGCCGAAGTATCTGCCGGATTCAATAAATCCAAAAGGTCATCACAGCACAATTATGTAAATATAGCAGACTAAATGGAAAGCTTCTAATGTTATTGCTATGAATTGCAACAGCGATGCGAATTTTACCCATGAGATAGCACAGAAGCGACAGGAAATTGCTGGAAAACTTCTGTCTTAGTATGGGCAACTATCGTGTTTGTGGCGCCAAGCTTCATCTCCATATCAGTTTATGAAATGCTGGGCATCGATGGCTGAATGCCTGGGTTGAAAGTCTGACCTGACCAAAGACCAACCAAGTCAGGTTTACAAGTCATCCCAGTCAATTGCGGTAATCCTCGAGTAAAATCTGCCGTCGTGTCCCTCCTCGCGCGAAACCTGATAGTAACGCTCAGGCATGTTGAATCCAGTTTGGCTGGAGAGCTCCTGCTTCATCATGCTGACGAACTCCTTGTCGCGGGTGATGACGACCAGCTGGAAGTTGGACTGAGCGGCGCGCGACGCGATGATCTGGGCCAGCGCCACTCCCAAGCCGCGTTTGTTCTCGTAGTCCAAGTTCGTGGTGGGCTCGTCCAACGCCATGACGCCGCAGTTGAGGCAGAACGTCTCTGCCAAAGCCAGCCTTATCACGATGCTCGCCAAAACGCGCTGACCCGCACTGCAACGTCCTCTCATGTCCATCTGCGTGCTTCCCTTCGACATGACAATGCGATAGTTGTAGGAACGGTTTGCACGAGATCCGCTATCTTGCCCAGATTGGCTAGTGAGTTGGTTTTGGGGCGTAGACGTGTTTAGAGAGGGAATTAAAAGATCCAAGGCGATAACGACAGTGGTTGATCTGGTATCATATGCACTTACATTTCAATATTGGTGATGTCTTCGCCCTTGTAGCATAGAGTCCATAGCTCCCTGATGATTTTGTTGATGTCAGCAATCTTCATCCCGTGGTATCGCAAGAGAGCTTTGTCCAGAGCGTCATAATATTTGTCGAGGTCGGAAACGACGATGCTAGTCGTCTCAAACTCGATCATCTTCTCGCGCTGGCGCTCGTCGACACCCTTGTACTCGGGCTCGTTCAGTTTCCTCCTCAAAGCGCGCTTCTGATCGTTGAGGCCTGACATCCTGCCATTGTGACGCTCGATCTTGCTCTGCTGCTGCTGGGCATTGGCCTTTGCCGAATCATATTGCTCTTGTGCTTCGTCTCCACCCATGCCGTCGATCTCATCCTGAAAAGTATTGACTTCATCCTGAAGTTGGTCCACCTTCTTGCTGAGTTTCAACAGGTCGAGATTATCCTGGAGAATCTTCTTCTGCCGCTCCCTGCGATACGGAAAGCAAGGCCCAACATGAACAGCAAAATGTGTAGCAGACGACAAAAGGTATCAAATTCTCCTTACCCGTCTTCCACCTGCTTCTTCAGATTTTCCAACTCGGGCTTCATGTCGTTCAGTTGGGATTCGCCGTCGCGTATGTCTTCGATATCTGTTGGCGAAAAACAACGAGTTGAACAAACGTGTTCGCATTAGGAGACGACGCAATGAAGCACCTGGGCGAGGCAGTGACGAACGCCCTGGCGACGTGCATGACAATTATTTCTAGCTCACTATGAAGAAGTTTCTGATCCACCTCGGCAATTTGATTTTCCTTGTTCGAGGCCACGTATTGGTCGATCTTGTCGTTCAAATCTGTTGGACGCGGCGTTCGATTGAGTTCAATTCACCAAATTAGCAATGGAAGGGCAGAAACAAGACACTCTTACCCTTCAGCTTGTCAATGTCGCGCTCAAAAGCTTGCACCTTATCGCTCAACACCTTATCCGTGTGAGCGTTGTGGTCGCGCCTGCGATCCCGATCCGACTCTTTCTGCAGGAGCTGCGTTCGAATGGGCAACATCTAGGCAGATGTTCCAAAGCATAAGACAAACGGCGGAGGAGCAGGTGAGTCTTGCAACAATATCCCCGGCCTGGGCAGAGACGAGCGACGATTACCTCTCGATCGAGCTCGTTGTCGATTTCCGTGTGCCGCTTCAGCTGTTCGTTCAACTCCTCCTTCCTCTTCGTCGACTCCTGATCGCGCTTGAATGCGTCCTCTTTCTCCCTCGCGTTTTGTTCGGCCGTGGCCGCTTGGTTCGCCACGCGGCTGATTTTTTTTCGTTCTGCGTGAGAGTAGACGCAGAAGCAAACGAAGGTGCCAGTGAGTGGGATGGGAAATGCACGCGTGCCGATACGTGACTGTGCTATGAGCTAACTCACGAGCTGTTTCTGCTCGTTGTTGAGCTTGTTGATACTGTAGCGCGAGGTGAAAATTATCGATGAGTTGACGCGAAGCGAGGCCGTTTCGAGACACGGGCACCCAAGAAAGCGTGTTTTCCTCACTTGTTGTAGGCCTCTTCCTTCTGATCGGAGCTCTTGGCCAGGTCCTTTTCGACCGTCTTCAAATCTCGAGGATCGTCCACGTTGCCCATGAAGTCGTACTTGAGCCGGTCCTTCCTCTCCTTGACGCTGATCATCTTCTCCCAGACGCGCTTGGCCGTGACTTGCATGCCGTTGACGGCCGACAAGAGGTTCTGCAAATCTTTCACGCTCTCCTTTCCGTCCGTCAAATTGGCCTCCGCCGTCTTCACCTCCTCTTCTAGCTGCTTCAGTCCGTCTCCGTCCGCCTCGGCGACGTCCGCCTCCACCACTTTCATCTCCTCTATCACGCAAGCGAACTCCAAGTAACCCTCGGTGTTTTCGGTGATCGTCGCGCGCCACTTCTCGTGACTCTCCACGGCCTCGTGGCATTCCCTCGCGTTTTGATTGGCCAGCTCGTGAAGCAGAGAGACTTCGGGGTCTGTCAGCTCCGACATCAAAGTCATGAATTTTTGCTGCGACGAAAACGTCGTTCTACGAGTGAGGGATATGCGACGAAGCACTGCGTCGGCGCTTTCGTCTCGTCCCACTTACGTAGTCCTCGAATCCCGTGAAGTCCCTCTGGCAGCAGGGGCAATACGCTTCGCCTTGACTTCCCGTTTTTTTGGCCTGCGTCGAAAGATCGACGGTGAGTGCCCGGGGAGAACATCGCACAAGAACCCAGCAATTGTAGAACCACGACACTACTCACGATTTTCTTGAGGCGCTTGATGACCCTGGTGATGTGTTCCGGCCGCTCCTCCTCCTCGGAATTTTCCTTGATCCGCTCGTTGATGTAATGCAGCAATTCCTTCGTGCTCGTGTTCTCGTTGATCTTCTCCGGGTCGATGTGATCTCGGTTGTACCGAATGAGGGCCTTGATGACGTTCTTGACCTTCTGGACCGCGCCCCCGTCCCTCAGCAAATATTGCTGCTTCTGCTCGAGCTCCTGCTGGCGCTGGCGCAGGTGACCGAGCTTGATCTGCTTCTCGGACACTTTCCTCTGGACCTCGGCAACCGCGGACGCGAACCGCTTGACGTCGGCCTCCTTGTTGCGGAGCTTGTTCTGGATGTTGTTGTGGAGGACCTCGACGGGGGCCACGGGATCCTTCTTCGTCACGCTGACGGTTTCGCCCTGGGACGAGATGAGGAAGGAGTTGTCCCGCAGGAGGCCTTCCAAGACGTCGTATTTTGCGGGACGTTCCGGACGTCTGATGGGATGGTGAACACAGCGAAAGAGTAGCCTGATATTCAGGCGCGTGTCGACCTGGTCCGGTCCTCACCAACACCGACAGCTGGATTTTCGTCCAAGAGTCATTTGTCACAAAAAGTGGCGAGGTCCAGATGGTGAACAATTCCCCCATCTAGGTGTGTAATGACAACATCTATACCCTCTCCGGCTCTGGCTCCGACACTGACATGAGCCACCAGATCATGGCCCTCCAACGGCAACTGGCCAACTTGACCACGACCAAAACTCCTGCTCAGGCACCTTCCATTGGCACCGCCTACGTCCCACCACCAGTCAGGTATATCCCACCCATCTACCCCCGCCCAAATTCCAACAGCCAGAAGGACAATGAGGAGGAGAAGGCGGAGGGATAGAACCGCAACCACGGAAGTGAAGGATGCAGAAACACACTGGGAGGTGGAGGAGGCCAAATGCAACAACCTACCGCAGCGGGAGGGATTCCCTCGCCTCCTCCCCCACCCCTTAGCTTGTAAGAACAGGTCCCAACTCGTCATGAAAAGAAGGGTTGGGACCATCTTTCAGCGCCAACATTACCCCAGATACGGCTACGCTATTTTGGGAAGAAATGGAGGCATTGATGGTCCTCTCTCTTGAGATAAGTTGATGATGTTTTTTTCGAACTGCCCGCCACCGCCCACTCAACGCACAAGACGTGACTAGCGCCGCAAGAGACACACGAGACAACCATGACACACAACAGCCCAAACATCACCAGTGGGCGCGG
>JALLPA010006237.1:0-10410 GCA_036939895.1 Thalassiosira exigua | reverse complement strand
GTAGACGCCAGTTTCGCGGTCGATGCGTTCGGTGTCTCGTTGGCTTCGGCGGAAGTTGATGTCAAATCGACAGTGGTCGGCACTGATGCGGCTACGTCGTCATGAAACTGATCCTAATTGCAGCGATTGTGTATCTATAACAGGGACAGCCTCTAATGATGCGCAGTGTGATCTATGTACAAGTAATTGCCAAGCGCAAGAGATATTTCCAATGAAAAGTGAGGGCAGATGCAAAGTGGGGTGCCGGGGAAAGAGTGAGCAGTCCGAGAATGCAGGTGGTTCAGGGGCTGGGACTTCGGGGGCTGGGACTTCTAGGTGCCCGCCTGGTGCAGGGCCACCTACTGAGATTGATGTGGATACGGAAGCATCCCACTTGTTTGAAGGACATTGAAGGGAGTTATGGGTCATCGGATTTTCCACAGAGGCGCTAAGCTTTGTCGCTATGTAGGTTCGTGTGTAGGAGTACCACAGAAGTAATATCATATTCATGGGCAAAGTCAATAAGTTGACTTAGGTTTGTATTTTCACTTGCTATGTCGAGAATTGCAGGAATAGTTACCTATGGTTCATGCTCATTTGATTATGGACACAGTGGTCTATTGTGTTGTTATTTAAAAAGTTCAGGCACTGCCAATGTGGAATGAGTGCCCTATCTGCCCGAGGTGCACCAGACGTGCTGTTTGTTCATCTCTAGGCTTGTCGTATTGTACCGAACGAAAGGCAACTTCGATTTCATGAGATGATTTGCAATCATTTTTTTTCATTTCACCACTGGGAACGTTGGAATCACTGGCAGAGCAAAATGATGTGACTTTGGCATTTGCGATATTAAAACAACTTTGCCCCTTTTCTCAAAGTCACCCTCTGGTGTCCCATCGCAGCAACTGAACGAGTTGAAATTAGTGAGCAGGATCATGTGACTGTTGGCAACTTGTGATCATCAAACAGCTTCGCAGCAGTTCTGCAGTATTGCTCTCTCCCATTTCGATAAAGCTGTAGCGTTTTCCCATCAGAGCTTGGCCGAACTACTTCATCCTCCATCTCAATTTGCTGCAATGAAATGTAGTCTTCTACCGAAACTTTGGTCGCACCGTCGTTCCTCGCCGCATTGAAGGCCGCTCCCGCCTGAAATGCAGCGCCCAAGGAAGCGCTTTCCTTTTCCTTCGGGAATTTCAATTCCATCTCCAATATGTCTGCCAACATCTGCCGCCACAGTTGATTGCTGGATCCGCCGCCAACTACCATAAGACAAGTGGGTTGAAATCCATCTCCACACGCTCGCTTCATGGTTGAGACACCTTCTGCAAGAAGGTATGATATGCCTTCCATGGCAGCGCGGTAAATGAGTCCCGCAATAGGATTTATGGGACGGCTATTCTCACCCATCTCAGAAGTTGTTTCTTTTGTCGAGTTTTTCACTGCCAGTGACATGTTTGACGCAGTCAGACCGAGAATCGTGCCTGATGCATGAGGCCAATCGGGGGTCCTTTCCCCTGGTGTCAGAAAAGGGAGAAAGGATACACCATAACATCCGGGCGGATGACGCGCGGCCTCAACTGTGGCATCTGCATGTGTCCATTCCTGGTATCCATGGCCCCAATTACTGCCGTTGCCATTGAAGAAGGATTCCAGGACCGAGTTCAGCACGCCCGTGCAGCTCATAATGCAGACCAAGGGCAGATACTTCCCGCAGGCATCGGCGAAGGGAGCCACCAGTGATGAGGGCGGCGAATGGCTCACGCCGAAGATGGTGCCTGACGTACCCAGGCTCAAAACTGCAGTGCCCGGGCGGACACACCCCACCCCCAAGGCTGAGCACATGTTGTCGCCGCTTCCAACTGAAATCGACACGCGCGGGGTTTCGGAAAAATCCGATCCGTCGTCGTCGATCACAAGCCCTAAGTTTTTCATCCACTGCGGTGAAAGAGATCCGCAAATGTCCAATGGGCCCAAAATTTCTGGCAGGGACCTCGCGTATCGTCCCGATGGATCTATTTCGTTGGCCATATCTACACAATACCGATCGGCGACGGGGTCGAACACTCCCGAGCCGGACGCGTCGCCCCGGTCGGTCGCGGGCGCCATCCCTGCGAGACGACCGTCTTCGTCTTGCGCCCCTCTCAGCACGAGGTTCACGTAATCGTGCGGCAAGACGCACCACCTGACGCGCTCCCAAATTTCTGGCTCGTTCCGAATCGTCCACAGGACCTTTGCGGACGTGAAGCTAGGGACGACATGGTCCCACCTCCCCTTGCCCGCGGCGCGGATCTCCGCGGCCTCGGAAGCGGCTTCCACGTCGCACCAAAGTTTCGCGGGGCGGAGCGGTTGGAGGGCATCGTCCAAAAGGACCATGCCGTGCTGCTGGCCGGAGACTCCGACGCCGCATAAAACCCGGCGGCGGGAGCTGCCTTCACCATCTCGCGACCGCGCTGAAGGAGCGATCAGTCCGAGCTCGGAGACGAGCGCCCTGAGCACCGAGCGCACCGCATCAATCCAAGCGGCGGGATCCTGCTCGGCGCGGCCGGGGACGTCGGACGGGAGGAGGGGGTAGCTGGCGGACGCGCGCGCGAGGATTCGCCCGCTTCCCTCGTCGCCCGAGGTCGAGGGTCCCCGGGAGGACGAGGTGGGGCAGTAGGCCACGGCCTTAGTCCCCTGTGTCCCGACGTCAATCCCAATGAAGATCTCGTCCATTATCTATGAGATGTTGTTTTTGTTGCATCGGCGTCGGCCGGATCGGCATATCGATGATTTCGTCGTTTATTACGTCGCGAAGATGATTCTTTATGTCATGGAAATAGCTCTACGGATTCCCACGCATGATACAGTGTACTTGTAAAAGAGCGCGTATGCGGATCAAACCGGTATCGAGATTAATTCATCGACTCTGTGGCCGAGCGGTCTAAGGCGCTGTGTTAAGGCCGCAGTCTTCTGGGCGTGGGTTCGAATCCCACCGGAGTCATCTTTTTGCTGCTCGCACCTGGTCGTTTTTGACCAAACTACGGCTTTGAGCCGCTGCAAACATCATAAGTACAAATGCAACTATTACGGCTGTGTTAAGGCCACAGTCTTTTGGGCGTGGGTTTGAATCCCACCGGAGTCATCTTTTTGCTGCTCGCACCTGGTAGTTTTTGACCAAAAACTACGGCTTTGCGCCGCTGCGAACACCATACGTACAAATGCAATTATTACGAATCATTCTCAAAATGTTTCAAAATTTAAAAATACCTTTTGATCAATCCACGGCAGGAAGGAGAGTTTGCGATCTTCCTCCCCCTTTCCCCACTTTTCCCGTGAAACACGCTTTCCCTTGAAATACGCTTGAAACGCGCATACAGAGACACCATCAAACATACTGCCTCAAAGTATGCACACTTTTGACAAGTACAAGGAATTAGTAGAATCGCTAATTATCTGATCGTGTTGACGAAGTCTGTCGAGGACCAGAACACCAATTTACGGGAATTGTGCTGTATCATTGACAAGTCCTAATGCCGTTCGCCCGAATATACCATACTCCTCTAGAGCTGTGACCGGCGAACGGCGGGATATCTCCCTCGATTTCTCCACAACTTCGAACGTCAAACCTAGCTTTGGCCTCAATTTTCATTTTCCTTAAAATGCGGTTCACGACAAACAAACAAACAAACATAGATAAAACCTCAAAATGATTTACGATCTTTCCATACGTAGGAATTACTACTTCCCTGCGTGCGTCATGTTTGGCAGAGCACCGGAATAATGACGATAATGCTAATTTGTGGGAATACTCCTCATCTGCGACGGGTGACGCCGTGCGCGCCTATATGTCCCTGAAGGAAGCGACAAACGGAAGCGCTCCTCGGACCGAATCTCCCTCGAGTTCTACACAAAAATCTGATGCCAAACCTAGCATCAGCCTGTCAACATTCAGCTTTAATATAGAGTATAGAGTAACTATATAGCCTCCGCGCTGCGCACTCCGGCTAGCGCTTGGCGCAGAAGTTTAGGGGGTGCAACTTGAAACATTTTTATTCCAAGAATTCATGCATGCAACACATGTACGTATCCGCAGTGGGGGTGGTGTTCAATATTTGGGCCATCCAATTTATTAGGGCGAATGCGTACATGGCCTGCTTGCCGTCTGGCAGCCGGCAGGGATCCTGTTATTGTTGTGATTTTTTACTGAAAACATCATTTCCTAACCTTGTTTCAATACTCAGTCAAACTTCACTTGGACCTTTTAGACCACCCCCCTCCCCATGTGCGAGCGCGGGGCGCACGGGGGAGCATACTTAGATAATCACACAAGTACTCATCTGTGCCAATGGCTCCGTAGATACTTTCGAGTTTGCGTCTAATTTGTGCGCATATAGAATTATGTAGTATTACGTATGTATGTACGCGTCTTTTGTGCACGTACGTGGGCGGGGCGCGTGACAGGCTATTACGTGGGAGCAGGTATCGTACATTACGAAACGCAGGGGGGCGGGTGATGCGTAGTGTGTGTTTGACGTGGGAGCAAGTGCTACGATAAGCGGGGGCGGGTGGCGGAGGCCTGTACTGCGTATTTGACGGCAGAGCGAATGTCGCCATCCGTCAGGCTGCCCAACCCGAGTTTATCCCAGTACGAGCACAGGAAAGCTCGACCCTTCGTCCTGTGGCTTCTGATGTGCACCACCCTTTGCCACAATGCTCGAACTGGGTATGCAAAGCCCTTGCCCTCGATTGCGTGGTGATGCACGCACGTGCCCTTGTGGCCATTCTTCTGATTTGAGATCCAAAGAGTGGCTGCGTCCGCTGTCAGAATGTCCCCTGTCGACGAGTTCAGCGGCAATGCGACGAGCACGCCCGCTTTGTTGCGCTTGAAGAACGTTACGTCCTTCAAGCGGAACTGCTTCGTCCGCTTTCGTTTCTTCCGACGCGAGCTCGTTGTATACTCGTCGATGCGCAACAAGTAGCAATAAGCGATCAGCACGAGGTCCCCTGTTGCCTGCTGTGACGCCGAGGGCGTACCTTTGAATCCATGGAGGCAGGCGAACACTGGCAAGTCGGGTGGCTCGTGAGCTTCTTCTCGATCGGAGGGTCGTACGTCCCAAACCCAGCCAGCAAGTTCTGGATGGGCTTGATGTAGTGGTCCCCATCTGCCTGCTTCAGCGGTTGCTCCCCCCAGTCCAGTTCGATCCGCGTCTTGATGTGGTCGAGCTGGGTTCGAACGTGGCTAGCGCCGACGACCTTGCCCCGCTTTCCTTGCCGGATGTGGCTGCCGAAGGCCGTGGTGACTCGCGAGACTGCTTGGTAGTCGCAGTTATTGTCCAGGTACGGAGGCACTCCGAGATATTTGCAGTGGTTCGCCCATTCGCGCCAAATCTTGCTCCAATTTTTGGTAGTCGTCTCCATTCGGCCATTGGCGATCCCTGCGTCAGCAGTTCGCATATGACCCGCGACGACACCGCGGTACTGAGGCAGAACCCTATCCAGGAATTATTTTCGGGCAAAGGAACGCGTTTGTTAAAAAAGGCGAGGAACTCCTCGTCGTCCTTGTAGTGTCATTCCGGCTTGTAGCCGAACGAACGCGAAGGAATGTTGTCCAAGTCGCTGCATTCCCCTGCGATGTGCCGGGTAACCAGGGGCAAAACCCTGTTTGCCCTCATTCGTACCGCCAATACTCGAAGCAAACGATTCACAACTGCCGATAATCGCAAAGCGCCCTTCAGTTGCCAATACACGGTGACGAGGTTTTCGCTGCACACGCCAACGTGAGCGTGGCGCGTAGGTGTGTTTGCCTCGATCACCGGCCACCCCAGTACCACGGCGGCCATCTCGAGGTCCGAATTAGTGATGTTGCCCTTCGGGTTGGTCGACGTGACCAGGCGGTCCACGACCCGCTGAGGCCATCGGAGGCGCCACATGATCGGCTCAAGCTCGCGGTCTCCTGGGATCCATACGCCTCCCGCGCCCTCGCCCGACGCATCCAGGGTGCCTTTGTACGCCGGCGAGCCTGGTACCAGCTCATTGACGTGCGTTGGCTCGGCCGCCGCCTCCCTGATGAGCTGGCCCAGATCCTGGAGAGCGCGGCGTGCCTCCGGCGCCCGGTCCCAAAAGATCTGTCGCGGTTCGCGGGCCATGAGGTGGTTGATTGGGCCAAACAGGTATATGCTTGCAGGTATGACAATGGACGCATGCCGCAGCTTTCCAACGAGTTTTTGCGTCTGCTTCAGCGACACCCCCCCTTCTTTCGGAGGACTATTCTCAGCTCGTGCAGGATTGCCTCCTGCTTCTTCTCTGTGAGTTCGATGCAGCGCGTAGCCCCGTCCATCATCCAGCCAAGGACTTCCTTTCGCACCTCCCACAGGCCTTCGCCAGCTAGGAGCTTCTTGAGCGACACGGGGTCCTCGCCCGCATGTCCCGTGATTGCGGGCGGTGGGAACACGCTGTGGATGCCGTGGAGGATGGCGCGGCTGCAATGGCGCAGTGCCTCCTTGTCAGTCACCTGCACCATTTGGACGAAGTCGTCCACATACACCTCGAGGAGTTGAAGGAAGTGAGCTCCTTGCTTTTTGGTCATGGCATCGTTGCTGGGCAAAGCGAAGGTTTCCGGCATGAGGTGGTCTTCCAGCGGGTGCTTGGGCAATGATCCCACCGGCTCGCTGACGTATGAGGCGGCGACGTCCCTTGCCGTGTCCGAGGTAGCGCAAAAGAAAGGCGGTGAAAGGACCCAGCCTATCTGCAGGGCAGATGGTACGACGATTTTCACCTCCTCGCCCTCGTGGTTTGGAAGGATATGTGAAGTTCCATTCCTCCCCTTCCTTGCACACCATCATCCAAAAGCCGTCCTTGATGTCCAACTTGCTCCACACGATTGCGCCCGCCTCTTCGGTCGGGGGTGCGTTGGCCATGGCCTCTATTATTCGAGGTAGGACGTTTCCGATCCTTCTTTGGGCGCGGTGTTGCGTGTTGCGTCGTTCACCAACGGGACCTCAAATCCGTCAATCTTCAGGGCAAACGACAGGTTGAGGATGACCCTATACTTTCGCGATTTGTGCGGGATCATCGCGAGCGGGGAGAGCTTTCAGCTTCTTAGGGAGCTTCTTCTTCAGCTCGTTCATTTGTAGATCCGCACGAAGCCCTGCGCTACCTTCTCCTGTGCTTCAACCTAGATTTGCTTAATGGTATCGGGCACCATTGCCGAGACATCGGGCCCGCGCTCGATGGCCGCCTCGAGCTGTTCCAACGTCCAGTCGTCTCCCATGTCGCCTGGGCATCCTTCCGAGGCGTACTGACGAAGTAGGGGGCCGCAGGGTGTTGAGTTGCTCGCCACCGCAGACATACGAGGCCCCTGATATTCATGGGCTGAGTTGCCTCGGCGCCCATGATCTCCTCGGCTATGCGTCTGCGTGCGGCGGCGACGTCGGTCGGTTTCGCCGTTCGTTGCACCTCCGTCCAATGTCGCGATGGTTGGTCGTCCCGGTCGGCGCGCTGTCGTGGGAGGAGCGAGGGCATGTCATTGTTCGTGTCAGAGTCGTCGACGGTCCCCTGTGACGTGCCCTGCTGGGTCTATCCCCTCGCGTTGCGGCCGCCTCTGGCCCATATGGTCCAGCATCGTTGAGGTCCACGGCCTCGGCATCTTCCTCTCGCTTTTGCGCGGGAGTTTACCCGTTCACCACGACCTTGCGCTTTCGGGCCGCTCGCCCTGCCACTTTTGGCCTCGCCACCTCTGGCACGGTAACCTCGACCTTGCGCTTTCGGGCCGCTCGCCCCGCCACTTTTGGCCTCGCCACCTCTGGCACGGTCACCTCGACCTCGCGTTTTCAGGCCGCTCGCCTTGCCACTTTTGGCCTCGCCACCTCTGGCACGGTCACCTCGACCTAGCGTTTTCAGGCCGCTCGCCTCGCCACTTTTGGCTTCGCCACCTCTGGCATGGTCATCTCAATCTCGCGTTTTCAGGCCGCTCGCCTCGCCACTTTTGGCCTCACCACCTCTGGCACGATCACTCCGACCTATCGTTTTCAGGCCGCTCGCCTCGTCACTTGTGGCCGTCTCTCCGACTATCTCCGCGGCTCTCTGCCGCTCCGTTGCCTCCGGCTCCTGTCGCCGTCGCTTTGTCACTCCTCGCTCCAAATGTGACTTACCCTTGCCGTTATACATCAGCTCCGCAGGCGGGGGTGCCGGCTCATCGACCTCGTCGAACACCGCGCCTGCCCCTCTGTCATCCCCGCCTTTGTCGCTACTATCATCCCAATCTGTCATTGCCTCCGTCTCCGCTGCCACCTCGCCGTCTTCCATCAAAAGAAGTGCGGAGACCTTGTCCATGTCCTTCTTCCATCCGATTTGTATCCCCCATCCAGTGGCAGCTTCAGGTGGGCGAACCTGTTCACCGTATGGGGCATCATCCTAGTAGTTGCCGCCCCCGCAGCCCGCATTCTGGTACTTCTTCTTCTTCCAAGCGTACTTCTCAGGGCCGTCACGTTTGACCATTTTTACACCGTCGGCGACCTCTTTGCAGAACGTAGTCGCCCATCTGTTGGGCGTCCTGCGGCCTGGGAGGTGAGCTAGCTTGCATCTTGCGGCCCAGCACTTTCCGGTTGCGTAGACAGGGCAGATGCCTTCGTCGTACCCGTCCCATACCCTCAGCTGAGCACCTCGCGCAGTGGCACATATCTGTCGTTGCACACGATCGGACCAAAGAGGGACCATATCTCAGGATGGATGTCGCGGCTCTCCTCGAAGCCGCCTTGTCCTCCTCCGCCATACGTGGCTCCTTTGCCGACATCGTCGCCGGCCGCTCTCTTGTTTGTGTTGCCAGCTCCACCCCCTCCTCTGACTCTGCCGCCTCCGCGGTTCCCTCTTGCGCTGTAGGTGTTGGTGCAGGCGCCTCCGCCGGTGCCTCCCCGGTGCATGTCTTGGTGTGGGTCGAACCCGCCTGCACCTCCGCTCCGTTCGAAGCGCCTGGCGGCGTCCGTCCAAATTGGTGGCGTCGTGATGAGGTCGAGGTTTTGGTTCGTTGTGAGGCTGTTCGCGAAGGTTTGGAGGTATGAGCTCAGCCACTCGAGGCTGACGTCAACGAGGGGGTTGTGGGTGATTGCGTCGTCGTAAGGCATGATCATGTTGAAATTGGTCACGTTGTCCTCGACGATCGCCCAGAGTAGGTGCGTGTAATAGGTCGCTGGGAAGCTGGCCCTCTGTCGACAAATTTGGAGCATTCGTTGACGCACGCTATTGATACCTTGCAAATGGGCATTCCTTTCCCCGAAGAGCATCTTCAAGAACTGAGTGAACGTTGTCAGCAGGGTGGCGAGCTGCTCCCATGTGAGCGGCGGGAGGCGTGACTTTTTGTCGGCTTTCCTCAGGTCCCTTGTGTTTACGTTCTTGCCAGCCTGCAGGCGGCGCTGCCAGTCCTTCTCCCGTTCGAGCTGCTCCTGCCTCGATAGTGGTCAAAACAGGAGTGGGCTCAATCCCTTCTCCAACGTCTCGTACATGGCAGATGGCGTGTGCGCGAAGATGACCTTTTTCACGGCGTTAACCAACTCCTCTCCCCAGTAGACGTCATAGAACAGGACGTCCAAGTTCTGCTTAAACGACCCCCAATGTTGGACGAGGATGGTTCGGACCTCCATCTCGCCCTTCGCTACCTCCAGCTCCTTCCATATCTTGGGCGCCCGTCCACACGCTGTGACGCGACAGAAGCCCATGATAGCGCCTTTTTGCACGTCCGAGTATCCCTTTTTCTCCGTCATGCTGTCATGGAACAAACGCAGCGCCAAGCTGTGTCCCTTTTCCATTGCTTCCATGACTTTGTCCGGCGTCTGTTCCTGCGCTGGCGCCATCGAGTTCATGGCGACTCTGGCAACATCCGCCGCTGACGGTCCCTGGAATGCTGTTGGCAGCCCCGCAGCGGGGCGCGGGGTGGCTCGCACGCCCAGCGTTTGATCCAGCTGGCGTGTGAGTTCTGCCACCAGTTCTTCCGTCGGGTTCGAGACGCCCGTGAACGTGTAGCCCAAAAGGCTCGTCGTTGCCGTCGTGCCCTTGAACGATGCCGCGATGCACCAATCCATCGCCGGCTTCACCAGCGCCTTCACCTCCGGGTCCTTGTCCTGCTGGAACTCCTCCAGTTCCACATACACTTCCCCTGGCGTCATGCCATTGCGTGCTGCTTTCCGTGCGACCTTTGCCGGGACCAATGGCATCTTTGGCACTTTTGTTTCCTCGTCGTCACGCTCAAATGTGGTCGCGTCGCAGAACGACGTGCGGTTTTGCGCCTCATCGTACCATTTCGCCCATGGCCCAGCGTCGGATCTATCTTTGACGAGTTTCACCCCTCGCCACTCGAACATCGAGGCGCGCACTTTGACAAAATTTGGGTCCTTGTCGTCCCGCCTGTCGCCCATGGCCGCGAAGATGCGGTCGTCGTGCTCGATGAGATCGGAAGAGCGT
>JALLPA010006206.1:0-10700 GCA_036939895.1 Thalassiosira exigua | reverse complement strand
CGGCCATCATTGCCGCTGCACCAAAAATTCGCAACCGCACCAGCCCTCCCCTTTCCCTTGACGCCATCCCAGCAACTGTCCCCCGCCCCCGTCCCGTCCGTTCCAGGTCGCGTCCGCATCCCCCCCCGCACGCGTGTCGTCCCCCGTCTCCGCCGTTGTCGGTCTGTCGCGGCGGCGCTTCCGATCGACGACGCACGGTCGCACGAAAAAATATCGACGATCGACGATTCGAAGATCGACCACGACCCCGAACGACGCCCTCTTCCTCGTCGCCCCCATCACCCCCGACCGCCGTCCGCCTGCGCTCGGTACCTTGCGCGCGAAGGCACCGAATACACCCGTTTCCAGCGGCGGGGCCATTGCATTTACGCCGCCGGTTCAGACAAAAGGTAAGTCCTAATTTTCACAATCAAAAATTAACCAACCGCTCTCTGACATAATCTACTTTTCTACTTCTCCTCCCTCATCCTCACCTCCAAGGATTATACCCACGAATCGCGCTGCTATCCGGTGAGCTTTCACTCTTGATTTCATGTTCAATTTCATTAAAGATATTTTATTCTCACCTGCCCTTGACCGAACAAAATGATGCAGAAATTTGTCACCGGATCAGCTCCTCGACCGCCGGCTCCTCAGCTCGCTTTCAGCGACATTCCCCGGGGCCCAGTCATGGGTGGTAAGCGCCGGAAGAGTCAATTCGGGCAGCGGAAAAGGAAGGACTCTCGGCGGTTTCAATCGTACCGCGATCGCATGAGCTCCGAGCTGTCAGCTGTCTCTGTTGGTCAGCAAATAGGATTTTTTTCAGACGACAACGTCTTCTACTACGGAGTCGTCGCGGCGCACTCCCCGACCAACGCGAATCTGCACAGCTACAAGATCGCGTACGACGACGGCGATGTGGAAACAATTGACCTTTCAAGCAACGTCTTCGAGCTCGTGCCTCCGGAAAATGAAGCCCGGGCCTTGAACGTTGGCGCCGCAGCTTACGCGGCCGTGGATTGCGCGCCTGAGGCCAAGGGTTCGTCCGGCGGAGCAGCGTACGCGGCCGTGGATGTTTCGTCGGAGGCCGCGCGTCCGTTTGGCTCTGGCGCCGCAGCGTACGTGGCCGTGGATGTTTCGTCGGAGGCCGCGCGTCCGTCTGGCTCTGGCGCCGCAACGTACGTGGCCGCGGATGTTGTGTCGGAGGCCGCGCGTCCGTCTGGCTCTGGTGCCGCATCGTTCGCGGCCGTGGATCGTGCTTCGGAAGCCACGCGTCCATCTGTTCCCAGCGCCGCAGCGTACGCGGCCGTGGATTGTGCTTCGGAGGCCGCGTGTCCGTCTGTTCCCGGCGCCGCAACGTACGCGGCCGTGGATGTTGTGTCGGAGGCCGCGCGTCCGCTTGCTCCCGGCGCAGCAGCGTTGGTGGCCGCGGATCGTGCTCCAGAGGCCGCGCGTCCGTCTGTTCCCGGCGCCACAACGTACGCGGCCGCGGATGTTGCGTCGGAGGCCGCGCGTCCGCTTGCTCCCGGCGCAGCAGCGTTCGTGGCCGCTAATCGTGCTCCGGAGGCCACGCGTCCGTTTGCTCCCGGCGCCGTAGCTTTGGTTCAAGAATTCCCCGACCCCGCCGCCGAAGATGACAGCCCTCGACATTCGATTGGGGCTGGTTCAAGACGCATCCGACGGTCGAACTACTTCCTTGAGCGTAAACTCAAGTCGCGAGCGTCGGGCTGATAAGGCCGCCGCGCAACGTGATGCAGCTCACGCAGAAAGCGCTATCCTCCGCTCGGAGTTGCGTTCGGCCAGGGCGGAAGTGAAGAGGACCGACGAGCGCGCGCGAGCCGTTGAATCGTCAGCGCGGGCGGAAGTGAAGAGGGCTGACGAGCGCGCGCGTGCCGTGGAATCGTCAGCGCGAAAGCGCGTTCGTGCAGCCGCTGAGCAAGCATTACAGGCAGAGAAGGCCGCGCGTGTGGATCGAAAGGTATCCCGGAAGCTGGCGATCTCGGCGGAAGCAGCTGCGAAAGATGAGTTTGATAAAATGAAAAGACAGATGAACGTTGATATTGCCGAGCGTGATGCTCTTGTTGCGCGGTGTACAGCGAACCAATGTGCTGCCCTTGAGGCCGCTCTCACTCAGCGCGATGCGTCCATTGCTGAAGCCGCAGCTGCCGAGCAACGTCGCATCCGAGAAAAGCAACAGTCTCAGCTTAAGCTGCGAGAGGAACGCCGAGCATGGGCAACTAGAACCGACGATGCCGTAGATCGAGAGAGGCGAAGCTGTGAAGCCAAGCTACAGTCCATCGAGGCCAGGCACGAGAAGAAAGAAGTCATCCTGCGGAGGGAGATCGACCGCCGCGGTGCAGCCATCCAAGATCAGAGGCTGCAAGCTAGGGAGAAGTGAGTCCGCCAAAAATGCCGGAACGACTCGAAAATGCGCAGAGCGAGCGTCGAAATCGCGAAGTTTTCAGCTGCGTCAGCTGGACCACTGTTGGTTGATACACAGCTTATTGAATGCATATTCTAACTCTTTCTCGTTGCCTTTGCTCTGTCGTCGTTGTTTCCAGGGTTAAGCAAATAGAAAGTAAAATTGAGCACCAGCGTTTGTTGATGCATAATCTTCGGGCCGGGAGACGACGTGCCATCGAAGAGGAACTCGGGAAGAGGCGCCAGTTACAGAGGCATGTGGCGGACCTCCACGATTGGTTGGACGAGATGGCCGATGAGGTAGCTGAGTTTCGCCGGATGGCACGAGCAGCGTCGAAGGAGAAGGACAAGGCAGTTAGGCATAAGTCAAAGGCTGAAGAGCTTGCATCGAACAGGCTTGCACTTCTCCGCGAGCTCAAATTGAAACTCGACGAAACACAAGATGACTTAGCCGACGAATCACATAGGCGGGAGGCGCTGGAACGCTTGGCCACGATCCAGAAGCAGATCAAACGCGAGAGGCAGGTTGGTCGCCGTGGCGGATCTAGTCGTTGGCCAGTGCATGTCGTGCTGCTTATTTGTGAGATGCTTGTCAATGGCACTCCACCCAGTGCAACCCAGCGCAATCTCCAGTCAATGAAGAAACGCTTGAACATCGACGACAACGAACCGCCCCCGTCCCTGAACTTTATTCGAGAATGCCGTGTCGTCGTACAGAACTTGAACGAGTGCATGGCCGCAATGAGATTGGGCAACGTATCGACTTGGCATCAGATGTTCACCGACGGAACCTCTCGTCGACAAGTGGATTTTCAGAACTTAGTGATCGGACTGATGGAAGAGGATGAGCTGGAGCCGGTAATTGTGTCATCTTGCATGTTCTTGGAAACCGGCTCTTCAGAACATCAGGTGAAGTCCGTTGTTGAGATGGTACGTCCAACTTATGCCTGTCCAAATTCAATTCATGTCATGCAAATCTCATGATGTCACTTCTTCAACATCTCAATAAATTAAAACACAGGCTACAACATTGGAGATCTGTTACTGCACGCGAGTTTCCCGATCGACCCGACTTAGTAGAGCTAATCCCCGATCCCAAAGAGATTGATGCATGCAAACTGGGCGAAGGGGGGGGGTTATCACCACCGACACGTGCAACGCTGCTCACAAAGTTTGTTGTTTGTTAGTGGATCAAATAGGCGGATGTGTGCATGAAATGGACTGTTGCCACCACTTGCGCAACGTATGGATCAACGGTATTGCAAAGGCTGTCTCAAGCTTTCTTTCTACTTTTCTTAATGACAGTCTTGAAAACATCAGTTCCTTTCTGCGTGTGTCGCCAGATCTCGAGCAAGTGATACGAGCATTTCACAAAGAGTTCAGCCTCACGGCAAATTATCCTAAGGGTCACGGCGAGTTGTTCCGACTCTGGATGATGGAACATCATCCAGAAGAGTTTCTCATGCACGCTGAGAGAGCATTGGGCAGCCGGCAAGATCTCATTTGCATGGGAGCTTGCCCCATATTTTGGAATCGCGAATACTGTGTTGAGTTCTTGGCGGAGCGACTCGCGATGAAAGATGGAGAGAATATTTTGCAAAGCAACCTCTACACAATACTCACTTCAACCGAAATGATTGCTGTCTCGAGGTTCTTTGCCATTGTCCACCTCAGCATGTTCATGCCGTTTCGTTGGCTCTCCGGACAGACACACAAGCTCGCAAAGCACAACTGGGGCCCAAGATCGATGGGGCGGGCGATGGATTTGTTGCTCGATGCATGCGAGGAGATATTGGAGGATACGAAACTTATCCACGACAGATCTTATATGATGGAGCTGTACTCGGAGCTGGCTGATGAGTTGCCAGAGTTCAGGGATTATCTCAGCAAGCAATTCGAAGATTCCACTTCACACATCGTGGAAACATCTCGGACGAAAGCTGTACCTCTCTCTAGATTGCTGGATGAGCTCTTTTCGCCATGTGACGTTGATAACCAAGAGAGCACAGAGATGTTAGAGAAAGTGGCAGCCGTGGGCATCGAAGCTATGAAGAAGGAGTTGCTAGATGAAACAAAGGCAACTCATAAATACTTGTCTGTCTCTGGATCTGAATATTCGTTTGAACACTGCCCAGAATCAGTCAAGAAGGATATGTTAGGCGCGATGGCAACCAATGACTTGGCCGAGAGCTCGTTTGCGGGTGTGACTTCGCAGTTGCAGTCGTTTGGTCGAATTGCTATGTGTAGTGCAGCAGCTGTGAGTGATGCTAAGAGAAACAAGTTCTTCTATAGGGCCACCAGCAAGAAGGCAATTGAGAATGGAGAGGAGGGGTTGTTTTATACTATTACAGCTGTCATGATGTCAATGGAGGATGCCCCGGCAACTCGACAATCAAATAACAATGATCTTGAGAGATATAGAAAGATAAGATGGGAGAAGGAGCAGTTGGCTAAGCAGCAGGGATTGGAGCATGCGAAAGATGAGTACATTGAGGCTTTAATTTATCGCAAGATGTGGGACTCCGATGCTTGTTGGAAAACTGTGGGCGATGTGACCCGAGGTCTCAAAAATGTGAAGACGCAGGCGGCTAAGTATTATGCCTTGAAAAACAACTTCCAGATACGACACAAGGGGTTTGGATGGAAGCATTGGAAACCAAAGTATTCTGAGGGAGGTAGAAAGTTCACCGTGCAAGAGTTGGCAAATGCATTGAAAGATCTTATCAAGGGTGAAACGAAGCAAAAGACGGCCATTCCTGAAAAACCCAATATGCCACTGATGAGAAAGGAGGCCGCCACTCTGGGACAGGTAACAAACCAGCGTCGAAACCTGGAAGAGAAATCGATTGAAGACAAAGACAATTTTGATCGCGAGGCAAGAGAAGAGTGGAGGGATCGCGAAGGCGAGGGTATTGGTAGTGTTCATCAGAGTATGCAACGAGTGGATGTCCCAGATCTACACTCACTAGTTGACACGAGAATCGAGTATTATACAAAGTTTGATTTAGATGAGAAAGGTACGGAGACAGCAAATAAATGGTGTGGAGGTGTTATTAAGAGAGTCAGTGATGGAACTTGGCTCTTGCCAGGGGCACGCACAAGATGCTACAAAAGAGGAGAGGCAGCAGAAGTACTGTGGGATCCAGTAGAAGAAATTGGTATGGGTTCAGTGAGATCGATCGTGCATTTCGACCCGAAAAAGTGGAATCAGGACGAAGTTAATTCGTGGAGAAAGGACTATGGAGACATAGATTATGGCCTATAACAGCCACATAGTGTTTAGAGAAAGTGATTTATACACGTTTATGCGTATATAAGTCAAATAGGTCACATATAGTGTGTTCATAGGTTATGAAATTACTACCAGGATTTCACCCACCTAATACCCAAGCTGTGCGCCCAGGGGGTTGCCCGGCACGTGCTGGCCGCAAAAAAAACTTCGGGACCCCCAACGGGAGGGTTCCAAACATTTTTTTTCAATTAAACTTTACGTATACATCACTTATAGGTGTTAAAAGAGGGCTGGAAACTCCGAAAACTCAATTTTGGCCACTTTGAAAAATTGACCTATATTGGGCCGGACCCCCTATTGCCATTGGATTGCCTATCGCATAAACCTTTTCAAAGCTTAAGTATGCACCTTGGTATTAGCTATATATGAGGGACTGTGTGCAAGACATACACGTTCATGATTAGCTGAGTAGCTTCTGCTTTCTGGTAATCAGGAGACAGGTCAGGCATTCCTGCGACTGGTCCTGTCTGAATTTGGGTAGCACATAAGCATCACATCAGCATATAAATTCACATGGGTCCAACAGTAATTAAGAACAAAGTGCACCAGAGTTTTTTATTGTTGATACGATTGATTCGCAAATCATTCATTATTCGTGTTTAAGATCAAGTCTCAGAAATTTCTTTTATTATTGTACATAGCCACCATAGTTGCCCCTCAAATGAGATAACACACAATAGCTATGAGAGCAATGCTTTGTTTGGCAAGAATTCTACAAGTCATTCATCCATTAATCTATCGCTCAGATTCAAGTAGTTTGGCCCGTTTTTCTGGCTTATCTGGTAGTTCCCCCAAAAGAGACAAGCAAATATGAATGTTCCTAACAAGTGCACACCAAATAATCTAGAAACAGGCTATGAGAAAGAAGAGCAAGTAGATCCCAGCATAGAGCCTGCTTGCTCGTTTGGTAGTTCCTGCAAACGAGACAACCAATGACTGTTCCTGACAAGTGCACACAAAATAACCAAGAAATGGACGAAATCTAATATGTTGAAGAAGAAGATGGAGCTACATCAAGCAGTATAGAAGAGCCAAGAGAGGCAAAGAAAAGACAAAAGGTCTTGGATCATGCCAAAATGCAACGGAAGAAAGAGAAGAAAAGAGGATCCACTCGGACATCAAGGACATACTGGAGGCTCCAGTACCCATCAGGCTCACCAAACATTTCCTCTTGTACTGATATCTTAGCACTAACACAATGAGATTGGCATTGCAGTTACAGGAGCATGCCATGCCAATCCACCTAAATGCAAGGTTGCTCCCTATGAATGAGTCGATATGCAAACAAAAACTTGTCGATAGGACGTTGAATTTGCGTGAAGTGCCCGCAATTGTTGTCAAATGCAACAATCTCTTCTTGACCACCAACTTGTTGGAAGTGATGAACGAATCGATCAATGACAACAACAAGATTGGTCTTTACAATGGCTACACGAATGTCCTTGAACTTGCTTTAGAAAGGTCGGAGCAAATGTAGTGGATGTGTGATATTCAATAAAAGTTTCATTATCCCTCTCCAAATCAAGACGTTACTCCTAGGTATTAATTTATTGTTACATTATCAGCAAATATTATGCACATCTTCGGCGACATCTTCTCTGGGAACAATAATAACTGTGCTGATGCTGTCACCAGCCAATACATCCACATTTTGAACGAAAATAACTGTCGATGCACGCCCTTAGCAAGGAATATCCCCACTTTTTGCCGTACGTGGCGCCTTGCGACGCGATGAGAAGGATCTCGTCGTCTTTGTGCACGACTCGTATCATGCTGACTCGGCAGTCAACCCGGCCCAACTTGTACTTGATATGGTGATCACCCCCGACCCACCTCGCGCCCTGGTTTGGAACTCCTTCGTCCTCAACCGCTTGCTGTATCACTCTGTGGTGACGCCAAGCAACGAACCGCCTCCCTTTCTGCTCAAAACATTTATGTCCACGATCATGTCCCCCTTCTTCAATGTCATGAACTTGATACTGTGGATGGTCCTTGCTGTGGGTCGCAAGCTGTTCGCCGCAAAGCACCAATATGTCATCGGCGTCGGTGCACTTCTCACACCGCTTCAGGCAGTTGCCCTCCGCGAGGGTCGCAATGATGAGGCCCTGGGAGGTGAGATTCTTGAACACCATGATGAGGTCTTCTTGATCCACCCGCACTCCATTGTGAGGACGATGAACTCGTTCTTGGAAAACCACCACACAGGGAGGACTGACGTGATTATGTCATTACCATCACGGGCAGGACCGAGGGGATTGGTGTGCCCTTGGCCGTGCGTCCACCCTCAGGGACCTGATACGCCCACAGCCCGTACGAGACCCCACTTTGCGTTGTCATGAGTACGGTGTCGTAGGTGTTGCACATGAAGCAGTGCGTAATCTCGTTGTTGACAGAGACGGAGTTTGACGTGCCCCGCTTCCCACGCGTGCCACCGTTTTGGCTCACGGACATCTTCAGCAGCATCTGCTTGATATACCCCCCCCCCCCGGGTAACCACGATGATGGATCGGTTGTTCTGGATCAACTCCATTTCGTCCTTCTCGTCCTTGTCGGACAGTATCTTGGTGCAACAAGGAGTTTCAAACTTTCTTTCCATGTCCTCAAACTTCTCTGCCTTGACGTCCCTCACAGCCCTGTCGTTTGCGAGGATATTTCGGAGGTTGGCCTGACTTTCAGCCAGGGTCAGGGTGTTCTTCTCATTGTTCAGATTGTCCCCGTTCAAACGCGCCAGCTGTCCGAGTTGCAATTTTCAACACAGCGTCTGCAGGGGTTCTCCTCGTCCATGAGCGCCGCCCTTGTGGTCACCTGGTCCGGTGCCTTTTGCTCGTTGCTGCCCAGACCGGCAACGCCGCCGCCCCTTCATCATCGTGCCTGGCAAGTTCACTTGCAGCACTTGTTTATGCCAACAATGTTATATAATCTTACCTAACTCCATCTCTAGCTCAATGAGAGAGAGACGCGAGCGGAGAGTGGAGAGCAGAAGATCGCATCAGAATAAAATATTTGCTTTTTTGTGTTTGGAAACGAGAAATCAATATGGAACTGCAAGTCACCAGCGACCGAAAGTAGGTATCATCCCCAAAACAGAGCAAACCTCTGATTGGCAGGTTTGCCCTCCAAGCAGCACTCAACAGCCCGCTGCGGCCCGCTGTGGACCTCTGTAACATTAACCCTTTCCTTCCTAGTACCTTATTTATACCTTGTTTTGCATATAACTGCATAAAATCCCCATATTACATCCATTTTACATCATTCCAAGACCATTCTACCCCACATATAACTCCTCTAGATGTATGTCACGCCTGGCTTTATCATTGTACCAGATTTAGGGGTGTCACAGACAAGCGTCATCTTTGGCATGGGATCCGTGTTCACAATCGAAGGATGCGCCAGGTGGAGGCCGTGAATTGCCACCCAATTCCAATCCCATTCTAACTCACTCTGTGGGTTGACGTATTCGTTAAAGGTCTCCATCTTGCAACATATATTGCTTGCCGCATCCTTCCATTTGGAACTCTTGGTGTGACTCAACTCCAAGCGGGTCAATTCAGCAGAAAGCTGAAAAACGCTTATGTACTCACCGGCTATCTCGATGTCGAATGAAAGTAAGACGGCCGTGTTGTCAACACAGTCGTGGTGGGCTATCGAGCGCTCCTTTGGAATCTTTGGGCCTGCATTGTTTTCATCGTCGTTAGGTTGTGCTACTGGTGGCCGCACTTTGTCGGGCTGGACATCGCCGGGCTGGGCGGCATCGGGCTGGACGGCATCGGGCTGGACGGCGTCGAGCTGGACTTCGTCGGGGACACCATCCTCCACATGTTCGTTTGCCGCGACACTGTAGATGTCACGCGTGTCGTCACTTGTAATGGAGTGGGTAGAGAAAAGACTGGGTCCATCGGACAGATCGCTGGGTCTATCATCCACGGCATTGTCCTCTGGTATAATGGAATCTGGCGATTCAACTTCTCCACCGCCACCAGGCTCTTGTCCCCCGGTGGCCGTGTTGCTGCCTTGCTCTTGATCCTCCTGAGCTGGAACTGTGACAGTCATCTTCTCCTGTTCGAGATGAAGATTCCCGAAGAACTCTTCTCCCTCATCTTGCTCTTTTGTCTCGTCGAAGGACATGGTTGGCATCGGGGATTCGAAACTCGCCTTCGGAGCACCAAATTTGAAACAGTCCTCCCACCAAAGCCTATCGCGGTTGATGTACAGTTGGACGGGGCTTAAACATCCCGCTCAAGTACGGACACTGGTGCCATTGCCAAAGGATCCAAGTGTTTGGCCGTGAAAAAGAGGTGGCCCCTTGGGATGCTTGGACCAAGAATGGAGTGATGATTTCGATATCGCTGCTCATGCCACAAAAATTGCAAGGTATCCCGCCAGAGAGACTCCAAATTTGCGGTCTCGATGGTGGCGACACGTGGCGTTTCATCGCCCGCTCGAGCAGTCACATCGTTGTCAATACCATGACAATGGCCAGAAATGCCTGGGCGGACTTTGCCCACGTTCTCGGCCGACTTGTGAGCACGGCATCCATCGAGGTAATGAAAATAAACGCCGACGCGCCTGTAATCGCGCTCCCATTCACTGCAACAGCGATAACGCGGTGCCACCACCGCGCAAGGAAACCGAGGTTGTGCGAGGCCCTGCTGATGTATCCATTGGGCGGGGTCGTGATGGTTGGTGTTGCCAGACATCGGGCGGGAGGCCTCTAGATCGATTGGTATCTTGTTGGTCACGTCGGCGGAGGAGCAGATTTTTTCCAATCGCTCGCCGATTTTTTGTGGTGGGCTGTCGGAAGGAAAGGGTTAACAGACCCCCAGCGACCACCAAAAGTTGGAGGTCCGCTTTTAAAAAGTGGGCGCATCCGATTAATTTTTCATAGTGGCCCGCTTTTCTGGAGCTTCCTACTTAGATATCGTATCTACCTACTAAAGCATCGCATCCGAGCTTCAGCAAGTTGCACGATCTGAGGCCGGTGGCGGTGCGCGGGGAAAGCGCGGGGAAA